>JXWZ01013275.1:0-67378 GCA_000956215.1 Anopheles farauti No. 4 | reverse complement strand
AAATACCCCTTCGGTCGATTCTCTCGCTTCACGTGCGCTCTCATCGGTTCGTGGTTCGGTTCGTTTCTCTCTGTTTTGGTTTTTATGCACGTGTTCCGCAAGCCGTCTCGTCGTAAATAAATGCTGTCATGTTGGCTGGGCTTTTTTGTTGCTGCGCCCGCCGTCGCTTCTCGCTGTGCTCGTGCCGGAAAAGTGGGACAGAGTGGCGCTCCGATACGTTCCGTCTCTCTAACCTCTAACCACATGCCGCACTTACCGCACGCCGACCCCCGGTGCCTTGTGTGCGCTCGGGCCGTTTTCCGGTCCGAGATGCGCCATTAGCGTTTTTCACCACGTGCTTTTTCAGCACACTTTCTATACAAACACCAACACCAACGGCGAACGTTCTCAATGCGCGAATGGGAATACATGGAGCTTGGATAGAGAGAGGGAGAGAAAAAGAGAAAGAGAGACGGAAACAAATAGCCCCCACTCAGAGGTCGTTCTCGTAGACGTACATAAACATTTCTTGCTCCCGCATAATGAAAGTGAGTCGAAAAAATAGCAACGACTCTGAATTCAGGACGACAACCCGGAAGGATCGGACGACAACGGCAAAGCGGCAAAGTGGATAGGTGGAGGAAATTGACCGTGAGCTGGAGCGGAGCGGGACGGTCCTCCCGGTCCTCCTGCCGGGAAGAACCACATGTTTTAGCGTTGGTTAATTTATGGCGTACGAGTGACTTGACGTTTCGACGGGTCCGGCCAAGGGAGGGAAGGCCAAAAAAAAAAGAGCTTGCAAACGATGTGTTGCAGAGGCGAATTTAAAGAAAAACGACCATCAGAGATGATCGAGACCGATTCACCCATTCACTAGGGGTTTGCGATATGGACGGCATGGCATGGCACGTTCGCATCTGTGTGTACGCGTGTGACTCTGTGACGAGCGTAGCTGTTTTACTATTTGGGACCACAGTGAATTTAACGCTTCTGAACGCTTATTGTAAAGGTACCAAGAAAATAGGCTTACGAGTTCTAATCAAAAGCTAATTAATTTTAGTTTAAATATTTACATGTAAGCTGAATGAAACTTCCGATGAATTATGAATTGATAGTATTGATTTTTTTTTTCAACTGAATCTCGTTCGAGGACCAACGTTGCATAATTCAGGAGACGTTTAGCCCAAGTTGGGATTATTTGCAGACTCTCTTTTCAAGTTTTTTTAACCATTAAATAATTGCACAAAAAAATTATTATTGCCCTAAAAAAAACAAATAATTTTCTTAAATTTTAAAATTCTACTATCCATCAGTTTTATATTAGATACTATTTTCTAAATTATAATAGTGGCTTTATGGTTCTGGCATTTTTTTCCGTCTGAACCAAGCAATGAATAAATGGCAACTTATAGAAACGTAAATAATGTAATCAAAATTTTGTATGTATTGCTATTTAATAAAAATAGAAATACCGTAACAACATTTTTATAATTTTTACTATTCCAGTGATAAGTTGTTTATTTACGTGATTACATATGGAATGCTTTTCATTTATCACACGTCGTTATCGACTATTGTACTCGAATTATATGCTTGAACTCATTTTTAAATATTAAATATTTTACTCGCTCGTTACGGTTTCATTCTATTAATAACGATCGAAATTGTTCTAAGGATGTTATTGTTTATATTTGTTCTTTGAGATTAAAAGGCTTTAAAATGATTGAGCTTGAAAAGCATGTAGTTTTTGACATACATATATAACTAATGAATAATACATATATTACTAGCAGAAAATTAACATGTTTTTACACATAATTACTTTGCAATAATGTTAAAATATTACCCGCGTGTTTAGGTCGAAATGAAGTTAAAATCAGTTTTGTTTTGCAACTGGAATCAGCAACCATTATAAAATGTTTAAAAAATATTGTACGTAAAAGGTTTTTGATGCAAGATATGAGCAAAAGATCGTCCACTAAAACGATTTTTAATACTTTCCCTTCATATACTGGGTTTGTTTTCATCCTCAGCTGAATGAAGCATACAATCGATTATGCAATCGGGCACAAACCATTGAATATGCTGTCATGTCTTTATTCAACCGCTAACTCATGTGCTTTGCATGGTACGTTAAGACCTTCGCTATTGAATGTGTTCGTGTGACCGTTCTTGAAGCCTCGTTCTGATTTTTCTGCATAATATCATGTAATTTATTCATAAAAAGTTAAGGGAAAGGATTCCTAGAAACCTTTTATATCGTTCTAAGGAGCGGTGTGAGTCATTTTAGCAATTAAATCGCAATTATCAAGGTTAACTATAAGTCACCATGCCGACGTAATGAAATGCTAATTTAAAAATAAGAAGTAATTCTTCTTTCATGATAATGCAACATGTTTTCCAAGAAAATGTCGAACACAAATACAGTCGAACGAGAAAAAAAACTAAAATCTGCATAATTGATCTTATTAATTTTGCCCACTACTTGGCGTACATTTATCGAACGAACTTCAAACGAAAAACTAATCTCCCTCATGGATTCAATTAAACTAGACAGCTTCTTACAAATCATTCGGCAGCATAATCGGCTTACGGTTCCTAGGGTGTGCATCGATTTCCACCGACCGGTGTCCATCTCTAATCACGGTGGTCAGAATCAGGTTGTTCTATTTTCCTAAAAAAAAAAAAAAATCTCGGTATGTTTAATTTGTGTTTCAAGTACATTTCTCACCGATCTCATTGATTGACGAGTACGAGATTTTAGTCTGCGGCGTGTGATGAGCAACTAAATGGTCGGTCATTACAGTCAGACCCGTTTGTCTAGCGAACGAAGCACTGTATACCCATCCAAAAAAAAAAAGGATCCATCCATCTTGGAAGGTTCTGCATCCCGGCGGCTAAGAAAAAAAAAACCGCTCCCAAAACGAACGAAACCAAAAAATACACAGCATCGGACGACACACAGATCGCTAACGAAAATGTCCATTTGCTGCTAGGGGCCGGAAAAAGTGCCACTAATGGCGGTTGATTTTATAACCGGAATCGGAATGAATAATTGACTTCCCTTCCAAAGTGCTCGCGGGACAAAAAATTTATACATTATGATGGGTAGTTAAAGTAACTCTTAAACCTCAAAATCCAATCGTTTGTTCATCTCATCGGTTGGTTTACAATATCAATACACTGCTGAACTTCTCGTTGTGTTTGTTGATGATAGACACCAAGGTAGGAATTATACTGGCCCTAATGAGTTCTTCATTTAAAATTGTTTTTTCTTGTTTTTGCTTGATACCAACAGATAATGTTTCTTTCAAGGTTGAAATATATTATTATTTGCTTTCAATTGCTGATGTTTAAATTACAAATATCGAATAGATTTTTGGGGAAATTTGTTTGAAAACGAGATGAAATAAATATAAGCTTGTCTTCCAGCAAGCTAATATCGTTGACTTATACCTGACCATACCAACACTGACCTGTCCACGGTCAATACGACTAGGATGGTAAAGTAGAAGATCAACACTTCATAGCATTACACTTTGAGTAATGTGCCAGCACAGATCTTGAACGGTTTTTGTTT
This sequence comes from Anopheles farauti No. 4, assembly GCA_000956215.1. NCBI lineage: Eukaryota > Metazoa > Arthropoda > Insecta > Diptera > Culicidae > Anopheles > Anopheles farauti No. 4. Next base: position 63,819 of record JXWZ01013275.1, on the reverse strand, counting down.
TCGTTAATAGCACGATCGTCGCTTTACCGAAACACTTACCCTCAGCCGAAGACAGTTGAAAGACGAACTGCTTTCCGCTCGGCCAGCGTGGACACTTCAACGCGGCTAATGTTTTTTTTCTTCTCTCTACACTTCTCAACGGTAATGAGTACCAGGTTAGTTACCGGACTTTTTTTTATGTACAACGAATACAACGAATAGCTCGAGCGAATGGCTTACACGAGCTGATGGATTTTTGGTGCCATTTTTTGTCAGTTGGCTAAATAATTAAACATCTATAAACTTGGAATGAAGTTGCTTTCCAGCGAGAACCACCCGTTTTCTTTGGCAGTGAATCGCTGCATGGCGAACTGGTAAAGTGGCCACACTTCTAATCTCGGGCGGGTTGAAGAGTTTGAGTTTCTCTTCAATTCTCATTAGCGTCGTAAGCGGTAATACGTTCATGCAAAGACTGTCTTTTTCTGACTGAGCGGTTCTGAGGTCAAAGAAGAGGAAAAGAGAGAGTACTGTTTATTACACTTGTATTTTTTTTTCACACAAATACGCTAGTATGTTAAATACAACAACATATGTTGAAGGCAGCGGCATGAGATTTTGTTTCTAAATGTCGTCTAACAGGTGGACTATTTGATCGTGATGAAAAAATGTTGGTTAAACTGACATTCTCACAAACTGATTAAAAGTTCTAGTCGGGATTTAACTTTTGATAGAAAAGAACTGCTCATGTTTTGAAACCACCAACGTGCACGAAACACTATAATGTTGTATACGATGGGTTAATTTTTCACTGGACAATGTGATAGCAATGGTTAATTTAGCTGACTGACTTTATTTAAAAATTTTAATGCTGAATGCAATAATTTCATTTGAGTGCTTAAAATTTGTTTTCGTCTTGGGCAATATGTGAACCGTATTGGATGAGTAAATAAAGAAAGGGAGACTACTCAGCTGAAAAATGAAGTAAAAAAGTCTAATAAACTAATAATACGGCAGTCATGAACGCGTTAAAGAATTTACAATAAATTTATCAACTAAGATTGATTGTTTAAAAATATTCATAAATTCATAAATTCATACTTGTTTTAAAACTTGCCTGGAAAAGTTTGATCATAACGTTAATAACAGAATAATTAGAACCAAAATAATTACCGATAATTAGAAGACTTTCCATACTAGGATCAATTTTAAAATTTCGAGTTTACTTTTTCTGTTTTACAGTACTTTTACAAAACTTACAAATGACTGACTAACTTTTCTAATTAAAAAGAACTACTTAGCTTTCAAACAATTGATTTTACCATAATTTTCAAGACCACTTACTTATCCTTTGTTTAACAGGCACCATCTAATGCAACTTCTGTTCCAATATAGAACGATTGTTTTATATAATTACCTTACCTCCATGACCTCCATGGTTTGAGCAGAAATTGTGCAGTTAAATACATTTACATAACCTCATTTTTTTCATCCCTTAATTAAAATTATGGGAACAGTGGGTTTCATGTGGAGCAGCAGGTTAGACTAATTATCTTTCCAACTTAACTCTGTCATTCGCCAAAGTTGATGACTGGTTCGGGATGCGCCCCTTGCGTAATAAAGGTCACTTATTGATCGGTTAGGTGAAGTTTTGTTGTTTTTTTTTTATCTTTTCTTGGCTGTTTATTTTTTTCTCGAAAAACATACACTTCCACACCTTTGATTTTGCGAATCTACAATTGACGTGCGTTCTGTTCTAACGGTACGTTTTGGGGGTTTGGCTGTCTGATTGCACCATCGTCGATTCAGGTTGGGTCTTTTCCCGTGGATAATTTTGAAGCAAGAGCTAACATCACTTGCAAGTGTGAAAACAAAAAATCTATGCTTCGAACTGTAATAAGCGAAAGGAAAAAATCCAACTCGAGTTACCCCCCCTCGAAGGGTGCCCTCTAAAACGACGATCGCCTTGCGCGGTTGCGTTGCGCGAACCGGAGGCCGACAAAATTAATGAACTAAAAAAATATTCATACATTACGATCACGATCGAACGGTTCGGGCGGGAAACGAACGGTCGCCTTGCCTCCCATCTCCCAGCAACGATGGCTCCGCCACAAAATGACCAGTTCGCCACAGGCTCCCCGGTGGCTCTTTTGGGGTGGAGAGAAACGGCGGCAGCAGAAAGAACAAAAAAAAATCGTTTCAACATAGGCTAGCCGGAAACAAGTTCCGACCGGCGGGGAAAGGAAGCTGTGGTAGCAGCTTGCCGCGTATCCAACAGGCGTCATACAACGATGGCGCGCGTTAAACGGTAACTCGATAATTGATTGCTGAAAAAAAGTAATTAACTACCACCCCGGTGGACCGTTCATTACCATACGAACAATTACACTTTACTCTACGAAGGGAGAGAGAGAGAGAGAGAGAGAAGAGGATATAGTTGACCATCGAAAAAAGGTGAAAATAAACGGCCGAAAAGGTCTGTCATCTCCACCACGCGGCCATCTGGTGTACGTGTGTTCCCTTCCATCAGTACAAAGTCGACCGACGAGTGGCCGGTGGGGCTCCAAGACGTTGCGTCGTTACGCGTGATTCGTGTCGGTCGGTTTGGCGCTGAAATAGGGACCGCAATGAGATGATGTTCAGGCCCTATCCTATCCGGGCAAATTGATATGCAGCGATCGGTTGCTGTAGATGTGGTGAGCTTTCCGATCTCGATTGCTCGAGTGAAATTGTTTCTCATCATGTTCACGATGATGAGGCCACGCGCAACGTTATGCTAATTGCAGCAAGATGAGCGTTCTTTAATGATTTCAAGAAGCTATCATAACGTACAAGTTTGTAGTCTATTGTATATATTGTTGGAAGGGGATCTACGAGATGAGATTTGTCATGCAATTTACTATAAATTATGGCACTTTTAGAATCGCGTTTAGTTTGCTCGTAGTCGTTGCGAGCAGGAAGTAAATATCTGCGCAGAAAGCCGAAGATGGTTGATAATGTTGTCAACGTGTGCCTGTCTACACGCTACCGGACAGTTGGGATCGCTCCTATATTTGCGATCCCTCACATTATGCTCCTGATAGCAGCTGGTGACGTTACGCTCTTAATTACGATCAACCCGCGTCCAGCGAAATATGAAAACGTATCGTTATCACTTCCGGTGATTTCACCGAAAGCAGATGCCAATGTAGAGTGAGAAAAAAAACCCAAACAGGTGATCGAATTCGTCGTCAATGAATGAAGCGATTGATACGTTACGCTAGCCCATTGAGTCTGCAACAAAACCGGTACGTGTTTACGCATTTCCTGTCCCAGGCAAGGTGGTGACGCGGCTTGCAGCAGCCTTCAAGGTCCTTCAGTACACGCCGCCTCTGTTCCATTGTGCAGATGAATGAACGCTTTCTTTTGACAGCTGATCGCCGGGCACCGGTATCGATTAATTGATAAGCGGCGGGAATATTTCATTCATAAACGAAAGGAAGCAGTTGTCGATGAGCGTGAAGAAAACTTTCCTTGTACGAGTGGTTTTTAAATGTTAACTAATGAATGAGAAACCGAGTGATGAATGAATACCATAGGGGCTAGTTTTTATCCCAACGTTCGATGTGATAATAGTGCGAAAATAGCTGTCACAGTACAGTTCATAGATGATCGTCAATGGCATCAACTATGCGGCGCAGGTGGCTTACGTTTTTTTATCAATTGTTCGAGCACATTCGTAATTCTCAATGTCAGCTGGAAATTGGCGTATTTTAATTTGTGCGTCTAGGATAAGTATCGGTTGGCTTCAATGTTTAATGGGAAGCTTAAAAACATAATATAAAGTATAAGTAACCAGCTTTGAACTTATCTTCACCTTCTCATGACGATAAAAAAATATAAAAATTACTCAATGACCCATAATGTAAAATATATCCGTTTTTAAATGATTCCATACTAGCGATTAAAGTGTAATATTTCCCCATAAAACAAATATTATGTCAAAAATAAGGATGCTTACAATTTTAAGATACCATAGAACTGACTGGCCTGTACTTACAAAAGCATATATTTTTCAAAAAGTACTAATTATAGAGCTTTAAATGGCGTTGTGTAGAAAAAGAAATAAAATAGTTGCGGTAGGTAATATTATAATAGTAACACATTTTTTCATCTTTTCATCATATTTCATCATATTATAACATGTTTTAACAAATATTATAACATCTGTATTAAATGTACTAACTGTGTCCTTCATAGCACAATAACTTTTGTTAATATAGTATAAAAATCACAAATTATTATATCTTATATATGAAAATATCAAACAACTTTTTCTACGTGAACTTTCTTCTGAATGTTGTATTTCATAGTTTCATTATTTTTTATGTTTGAGCTTAACAAAATGAAAGTATGTAATATAACTCGAAGCATCAATGATCAAGCATTAGAAATGAGATACAAGTTATTTGAATTCTACTTTAAGCTTTACTGAAGAATATGAATATGATGTAATTTTTACAAAAAGGGTTGATCATTTAATCTTTTTTCAACATGTTTTTTTTAATTCTTTGGTTGTTTACAGCTGTTCTCTTGAATGCTACACATACATTGTTGGATATTTCTGTAATATGTATTCATTTTATTGAATGAAATTTCAATTTTTAATTACCGACTGTAACATGGCTCGCAATGGTATATAATGTAAAAACTTTTAAACTTATAAACAGTGGCAGGCAGATAGGACTACGCCAATTCGTATGGAGTGATAAGAAATTTTAGTTTATGAAACTAAGTTGAAAAACGAATTCGTTGGTTATTTCATTTTGGCTCATCGTTTGGTTTAAAATGGGAGCATAAACAGCTTTTCTTCAACATGTTCAGACGCAAAACACCTGGGGCTGATTTTTGCAACGATTTTTTATGCTAATTACGCTGGTGTTTGCGCGTGCCAAGCCAATGATCATCTTTAGTGGGTAGATCATTATGAGCAACGCAAGTGATCGTTTCGGTGAGCACGCGCTAATGATTGAGCGGTGAAAAAGGTTCTTCCCTGTAGTCCGGATGCCCCACGGTAGCAAGTTGAAACGATGGTGGTGTAGCTTTGATCAGCCGGATTTAACATCCGCTCATTAATGCTCCGGTATGCAAAATGGGCCTGCGAAGTACAAGTGTTGATTGGCTGAAGATATCCCGTTCGTATATTGTTTCTGCACTAGATTCTAATTAATTTTATATTTCTTTTTATCTTTCCACAGTAAACTAGCTGTTTTTGATGGCAAGAAGGCTATCCGTGGCGGCATACCGTTCGTTTTTCGTAAGTTATCGACCAGGTGGAAAATTCGGCATTAGAATTAGTAGTTAATTTTTAACTTTCTTTCAAAAGCACAATTTGGACCGTGGAACTTTGGACCCCAGCACGGGTTTGGCCGTGTCGTACGATGGACGCTCGAGCGATCCCCGGAACGGTTGCCAAGCGGTGACGTGGAAGCTGTCTTCAGCCTGATGGATAACGAAATCACCCGGTCCATGTGGAACTATCCGTAAGATGATCACTATCGCGAGCTGGAACGATAACAAAAGGAACTAACGTTCTGGCATTTGCAGATTTCGCATCACTTACCGATTGATACTACGCGAAAAGGAGCTACACTTTCACATTGGCGTGTACAATCCCAGCAAAGACATGACCTTCTCGTTCAATCTACTGCTCCACACCTACCTGAAGGTGCCGGACGTTCGCCGCTGTCAGATCACGGGACTGCACGGGTGCACTTTTATCGATAAGGTAATCTATACAATACCATTAAATTCGAATGAGTCTAACCACACGACCATTATTGTAGACGCGCGATGGAGCCATCTACCAGGAGGGCCGGGACGCGGTGACAATCAACGAGTGGACGGATCGAATCTACCAACATACGCCCCAGGAACACATCATCACGAACGTGGTGTCCGGGCGCAAGATGCGTCTGCAGAAGTACAACTTCCCCGACACGGTCGTATGGAACCCGTGGATGGAAAAGGCGCGCGAGTGTCAGGACTTCGGGGACGACGAATACCCCAACATGATCTGCGTCGAGGCGGGCCACGTATCGACACCGGTCATCCTCCTGCCCGGAACCGCGTTTGAGGCATCACAAATACTTCAGGTTAGTAATGCGATAACTAATCGTGACCGATACTGACTAAATTACACAGAGAGTTAAGAGTATAGAATGCGAGAACATCATTGTCCATGATTATAAAACACATGATAAACATGACAAACAAAAGCTGATTTATGTTGCAAAATGAATTCAAATGATGATGCAGTGCAGATATAATTTCAAAATTTCGATTAAATGAATATTCCATTGATCGTGTTAAGGCCTAAATAAGGATGTTTTAACATTAGAACACCAAAAATAAAAATTAGAAGAAAACATTGGAAATTTATCAATCTTTTGTTAGATAGAAGAAATAAAATGAAATAGCTCAGATTGAAATAAAAGTGCATGGTTGAATCAATGTTTTTCCTCTTTTGCACTATTTGAACGCAGTTTTAAAAACAACATATGGCGTTATCTTTCCTTTGCTCAACATTTAAACACTTACTTTAAAATGTACCTCTCAATCTAACAGATTTCCCACTATATGTTCGGTTAAAAGATAGTAATTGTTTTAGATTAAGTGGGAAATTTATGAGTAATATTCTCGAATAAATGAAAACAAAACGCTATGCATAAATCCTGCATACATCCTACACTGTATTATTAATGTGGCTTATCTTTGGAAATCAATCAGTATCAAAATTACAACACATATCGTAATCATGTTCCATCTCCTTTCTTCCGTAGGTTATGTGAGTAGAAACCCCGGGAGGTACTGTGACCCGCAGTAAAGGTTCCTCCCGAGCAAAATCCAAAAAGAACCAACAGCAACAGCAGCAACAACAGCAGCAGCAACAGCAGCAACAACAACAACAGCAACCATCTCAACAGCAGCCACAACAACAACAGACGCAGCAAACGAACCAGCAGCAGCAACAGCAGCAACAGCAGCAACAACAGCAACAGCAGCAACAGCAGCAGCAACAGCAACAGCAGCTTCAGCAACAACAGCAACAGCTCGCTACGAATGCTGCCGCTCTGTGGCAGGTGCCGGCGGCTGCCGCGGCCGCTGCTGCATGCTGGAACAACTATGCCAGCTTCCAGACGGCTGGAGTGCTCGCGTTCAAGATGCCACCGTCCTGTGGCGGACTATGTGGTCCGCAAACCAACTGCGAGATGTGCTCGTTAAACTCAAACTAAACGTACTAAACGTACTAACCGTACAATGCTGTTGCGATGGGTTGTGTTTCTTTTTGGGTGCAGATTTCTGCACACGGTCGTCGATTTGAGGTGCCCTGTCGGCGTTGCTACCTGTTCTAGGAAGGCAATGATATCCCAAGAAGGGGCAATGTCATCAAAGGCAGCAAGCACCAGTCGCGATTCGGATTTTGCTCAAGAAAGTGTCAAAGGGTTTTTTATTTTAATTTTTGAATTCGTCAATAGTTAAGTTTATTTACAGAAACCGTAAATTACCGTATCTGTTAAGACGTCCATAAGACTAGTGTAAGCAAGGGAAATAACATCGAAACCATCGCACGCACGCACGAATGAACGCATAGCTCGGGCAGACAATGCGTTGGTTTTGTGCTGTGCTGCTTTTATAACTTTTAACCAATAAACTACGAAATGGGTAATCAAAAGGTAGCATTAAATGGTGTCTCCCAAACGAAGATGCTTGAAAACGATGCAAAACTACTAGTGTTAATTAGGAATTTGCAACTAAAGACATCCTGCCCAATGAAGCGAGTGCAAAGAACCCGCTGTACAGGAGTTGATCGAAGTAACCGTGGGGGAAAATACAAAGGAGAACATAAATTAGGAAATGCATCTTAAGGAAAATTGAATGAATTGAGCTAGGCGAGTTTGGGAAAATTAATGTAATTAAATATTCATGACTAGGTCAACCGAAAGAGGCAGATGCTAGTAGCTAGGTTATTACAATTTGTTCGATTTTTGTTTCATCACGCCATTCGGTTCAATTTGCTAGTTAAGGTCATTTGTTCAAAAGTTCATGAGTAAGTGCGTCCATGTTTCATGGGTTTGTTCGTACAATACATTTAATTTTGCAAGCTCAATGTATCGACATGGTGTTACCAATCGATTGACGATCCCATATTAAGCCTCCTATTCTGTTTCGATTCGTTATTGCAATAAATACTAGCTAAATGTTTATACAATCGTGTCCGACGTAAGAAAACGAAAGGACACAAATCGCCAAGCGAGAGATGCGCTTAATCCAACATTTCATTTGTCAATTTAGTATGCGAAACAGTAGACCGGCACAATCAACCATGAGCGGAACGGAACACGCAGTGTGATAAATTGGTAATGCAGAGTGAAAATTATTCAATAATCATACACGATTTCAGGCGTAGTTTTTTCTTGGTTCAGCCTCTGAGAAGTGGCACATAGCAGCAGCTAGGCGATTAAAATTTCCAAATTTACTTGTTACAGAATGGTTTCGTAAGGGTAGCAAGTATGCGTTATAGATAAGTTTTTCTATGTTTTTCTAAGTAAGGCATGTGACTGGTACGCATAGAACATAATGCGCATAGATGGCAGTAGAATAATAAAACTATGAAATCAAAATTATGTATACGTATGGCTCACGGGCTATCTGAGTGTACATAAAATTCAACGCAGACCGATCAGAGTCGAATTTGATTGTTTTGGCATTCATTTCTCATTTCATAGTGATTACATATTGAGATGAGAAGGTATTGTTTTTAACTTGTTGTTTGGATAGACATAGGGGCATAATGCAAAGTAAAGAGAACAAACCTTTCGTTTGAAAATTTGGTTTTTGTTTCAAAATTTGCGTTAAGATAAAGGTTACATTGCCAATTTGTGTCGCCGTGGCGGTCACTTTTAAATATATTTTAATAAAAATTACCATGGGAAGAAATGGTCGTTTTGTGTTTTAAATATTAGTATTATGTCATAGCATTATAGCATTGATTTAAAAATGAATTTCAATTTGTGTTATACTATTGACATTAAACCGTTCGAGTCGATACCGTTACCGTTTGACGATACCGTTCGAGTAAGGAAAGTAAGTTAATTGCTTATTTTTCGTAAATAAATCGTATTTTAATAATTCTTAATTCGTGAGCAACGACAACATTTCGATACTATCGACATACATCGTGGAAACAAACAGTGTGTTCATTTTCGAAAGATCATTTTCGAAATCAAGGTAATGTTGCGAATTTATTTCGATTTATAATTCATGTTCCATCACATTTTCTCTTACTATCGCAGCACATCGCTCAATAATGCCGCAAAGGAAAAAAAATTCATTGAGAACAAGAAAAAAAATAGTAAAGTTAAATTTTGATCAGTACAGAATGACGGATATTGGATAAATAATGGAAAAGAATATACAATATGTTTTGTGGATCGTTAAGAAATACCTTAAAGATAATGAAACAATCAGCAATTATTTAAGAGGTTTCAATTACACGTTGAAGAGAATTATTTTAATACCGAAGCGATGGAACAATCCCCAAACTATTGAAAATAGACAGCAATATACTTTAAATTTTTTAGAGTTGAAGTGCGAATATTACGAAACCAACTTCTTATTTTTGGCTGAAGTTAGTTTCAATATATCCTTAAGAAGAGAAAGATGGTTGCTTGTGGAAATCTGCAACACAAGTGGTTCCATCGATTAGAAGCCGCAACGTGACTATTTGCTGCACTATGTTTAAAAATGGTACAGTTGCATATGAATCTGTGGATGGAGCGTTTAACCAACAATTATTAGTTGGCTATTTGGACCGACGAATGCTCGAAATGAATCAAAATTGATGAAAGCAATTGAAGACGGAGCCGATCTTATCTCTCGTCAAAATTGCGATGCATATTATAGGAATATGCTTAAATACGTAAGAAAATTTTGTAACGGAGAAGAAATCGTAGACTAAGATATTGTTTTAAAACTCGTTTATAGGTAGCAGTATAGATTTCTTTTAAAATATTAATTTAAAAAAATTTAAGCTGTGAATTATATTCAAGAGCATCAGATTATAACAACATCATATATGTATAACAATATCAAACATATATATGTATAATATAAAATTTTGTATTCTCAATTTTTCTTCTTTCTGGCATTAATTAACCATTGCGATAGCAAGAGAATGTGTGATAAAACATAAATAAAGCTAAACATAAACCTTTTGCATATTCGATAGCTAAGTATTCCAACTGATCCAATGGCAACGTACAGTTACCTACGGTAAAGCATCAGCTCTATACTTGGCCACACTAACATTACAACAGATTGTGCATGACCAGAAACATAAATACCCAAAGACGGTAGATGCGGTCCTTCAAGATTTTTATGTTGACGATTTGTTGACAGGCGTGGCCGATGTGAAGGATGCCACTAAAGGGCGAAAGGAATTTTCGCTTTTGTTGCAAACAGCAGGCTTTCCATTGAAGATATAGACATCAAACAGGTCGGAGGTCTCCAAGATATTTTAAACGAAGATCTCGCAATCAAACCAATCCACGATTGGCAAGAGAATCAAGCAGTATCAACTTTAGGCTTGATTTGGGAACCTGCCAATGACATGTTCCTCTTTGAAGTTGATTTACCATCACCTGCAGAAGAGTTCCCAAGAAGCCTAGTATTGTCGTATACAAGAAATTGCAAGAATTTTTGACCCTCTTGGACTGCTAGAACCCACGGTCATACGTGCAAAAATGTTCTTACAAAGCTTATGGATCTTAAACAATATGGTTAAACTACGATTGGGATCGAACACTACCATCAGATCTTTAACTTGAATGGAAAGTTTTTCACTTAACGTTATATTCGTTACGCGAATTACGAATCCCTCGATTCGTATCACAACCGAAAGTTACTAATCTACAACTACATTTTTTTTGCTGATTCATCACAGAAGGCGTACGGAGCATGTTGCTATGTGAGTGCAAAGTCATCTAATAAAACGACAATTAAATTACTAGCAGCCAAGTCTAAAGTAGTGTCACTATCAAACACACGCTCAATAGCATGACTATAATTATGCGCAGCACGGTTGGCAGTATCCATCCGATCCGATCCAGTAAACATCCGATTGTACTTTTAGCGTCACATCCACTATCAAAGGTATGAACAATAGCCTAAAAACATATTCTATCATTGTCAAGTTTGTTTTAGGAACAAGCCATCCCTCTTCAAACAAGCAGTGGCGGATTTACCCACAACACTCGTGATGCCTATCAGACCGTTTGAAGTTAGCGGTATCGATTATTCTGGGCCATTCATTCATGAAATCATATTTTCGCAACCGGGCACTGACAAAGTCGTATGTCGCTATCTTTGTGTGTTTTGCGACCAGAGCGGTCATCGAACTAGTGAGTGATATCACTACAACATAGTTCTTGGCGGCATATAACGACTTCACCAGAATGGATTGCAATTTAGATGTATTTCACGGAACGACCTACGGGTCAGCGACCTGTTGTTTTATGTTCCTCGGTTTGAATTTAAGCCAATATAGAATATAACGAAGAAAAAGACATATTTAACAACGAAATGAAACATTCGTCTTAATTTACTTAAGCGTTAAAGGAACAATGTCACCGCTATACGTAGGAAAGATAAATATATTCGCCCAAATTATTATCTAATAGTGTTATAATTAGTGTTATAAAATTATAACATTAGTGTCTGTTGCAGATTTTTTAACTTTTCTAACAGAAAACGAGCGGATTACTGAAGGAAGCGAAGCTGGTAGGAAAAACAAGATGCTGTTTGATCCTGGTTGAAGACAAGTCAGTCTTGGCCCTAGGAAGTAACATACATTTCAGTAGCGAAGCCATTTCACAGCGTTATGGCTTATATGCCATGGAAGGTATTTTTACAAATATACTTACCGCGAGCGATCACAATACAAATAGACCAGTTAACTACATAAGATCCATAACTGCTTTGCAAGATGCAAGCGTAAATAAGCTGCGCTATCAAAACGTCATTATTTTAACCGATAATGATGTAGGTGGCCATATAATCCGTGGCCAAACCTACTGGCTTTTAAATTTTTGGCAACAATGATGTTGCTGAATGTTTTAGTCGTCTTTAGAAACAGAGAAGACTTTCACACGTTCTCCAGCATGGAGAAATCTTACGTGTGGAAAGAGCGAATCGCTAGTGACATGAGCAAAAAATACATTACTCATGTCGTTGATTCAATTGCATCTTTTTCTGACGATACATTAGACAACTTTGTACAAAATTGGGAGAAATGGATCGCCCCAATTGAGGGAAACGATTGCAATGTGGTGGAACAATTTTTTGGTTTGTTTTCCAACGATCCATCTATTCGTAAAGATAAGGTGGTTCAGTATTGAAAGCAAATCAAGAATGAATCACACGAAGGTCATGTAAATATTTCGCAATCACCAGTAGGTGATTAGAAGCAATTATGCATACAAGCATAGTTCCATCTATGTATGAGAAACTTATACGCATATTGACTTGTGTAGTGTATGGCTGTTCCAAGCCACAACTAAAGATCAGTCAGTCACATATATTCTTACACGTCCGGCGAACGAAATTTTTAACATAATAACGTTATCCAGGTGTGTCTAAAGAATATATATACGCATTAAGAAACGTGACATCTGCTCAATGATATCGCAAGGAAAAATGTTCCGTTGCTCGAAAATGTAAGTCAAAAAGCAACAATTATGTGTGGTGGAAAGCACCACCCACAATTACACTATACGAATGTAATCCATCCTGTAATACTGAGATACCATTGCCACTATTGAATGGGGTTTACATGATTATATACGGTTTCAAATCCTACGTATGTGCATTTGATCACCATCAAATAATTCAATAATTACGAACACTCTTTCAGGGAGAAAGTATTAATTTTCAAGGAATCATGCCATATTTCCACAATTTTAAAGGCCCGATAAAGCCTTCGGGACACATATCTTTCAACGAGTTTGGAATAATTACTCAAAGCTTACACGAGCCAAGCAAAGTACACATTCGTGATTTGCCTTCCGATCCATATTAGCGAAATGTATTAAGCCGATAGGTTGACAAATGGAAACATTGTAAACTATACTGCTGCTGATACTGCTGCGGATGGATTACATTTTATCATCACTCTGCATCCATCAACTCCAGTTGAACAAAAATTATACAATATTCTGAGGTTGACAAGCAAAATCCATCAAAAACAATGTATTTGCTTGACAAGCAAGGAATAATTAAAAAATATCATTATTGGGTAGACATCGTGATGGATTTCTTGAAACGTGTAGAAAGATTCATGAAAAGGAACGTATCATCAAAACATAACAAACAAAGTCCGTATGACCGCAAACATTTTATGGGGTCAGAATCTTGCAGAGTTAGAAAAAAGTTGCCACCCAGGGCAAATACTTCTAACTTAAATGACGTTGTTCCTTGTCCCAAACCCGCTAATTATGTTTGTCGCAATCAACATTGCTCTCTTGCTTACAAAACTGAACAGAGCCTTGAGAAGCATGTTGTAAGCAAGCATAATTTATTATATTGGCAATGCAGTAAATGCACGGCAGAGTATACTAATAAAATGGATTTGCTGATTCACACACACATTCGCGATGTAGCAGTCAACGAAATTTCCTCAAATACATCCGGTCTCGAATGTTGTGTGTGTAAAAAACAATCGCTCAGTTACGATAATTAACCAAATATAAAATGAGGATGCACAGCAAATCAAATCCAGTTAATGAATTACAGCATCACAAGAAAAAGCGAAAGCACAATTGCACAATATGCAGTACTACCTTTTGGTGCAAGTCAAATTCGAAGCGAGCCATCGCAGCGCGGAACCTTCTGCTGTTACTTCGGCTTTTTACGAGCTGCCCTTCTCTGCACTGATGCGCACGTTCAATCGACCGTGCTAAGAGAAACAAAATTCACGCAAGTTAAACACAAATAACGTTGGTTAAATATATTAATTTACCATTTCAACACGGTGTTCAAAACAGGAGCACAGCAAATAATTCCAAATGACTTGACGGTTTAGTTTGAATTTCGTCTATCATTATGACATTTAACTGACATAAGGGCAGAAGACGTTTTAATCGTCTGCTGTCAAGCAAGTGTCGCGCACTATGGGCTATGGGCGCCGTTGTATATTCCAAAATTCTTCCCGGATTCTCCGTCTCGCTCGCACACTTTCTTGCATCTCTTTTCCTCGCACTCACGGGCCGCGGACGCCGTTTTCCTTTACGTTACTATGGGCCATAGACGCCGTTTCAATGAATTCAATTTATTTTGAGCGAGCCGTTTCTAGCACTCAATAATATATTTGCAAGGAAACCAAATAAGCTCATAAAGGGCAACAGTAGTAAAATTATGGAGTTAGGGTTTGTCTTGCTGTTAGTTTTACTAACTAATAGGTCAGATTGAGAACCGGAAAGCGGTATCCTAACCATTTCCGGATTGACCGGAAGGAGCTTCGATGGGCACCAGGCATCTGTAATCCACGTTTCTTGTTGCGCGTTTCTTCGCTCGGTAGGTCCATTTCGAATGTAATTTCCCTGGGTTTTGTTACCTCGTCAATGTAACAAGGGCTTTTTCGGTATCAGGCAAAACTGTAATGTCCCATGGATCGATTGTTTGAGGAAGATTTTAATTTAAAATCGTTCTAACTTGTCGTTATAGATTCACGGAAACTTGGGGGTAACTTTATAAATTCACGGAAATTACAAGGTAACGAAAAAAGCAACTTTTCTCATATTTAATAACTGCAAGTGACTTGTTGATAAGTTCGTAGAGGAGATTACGGAACGATTACAGATACAGAAAGACCAAAGATAACGCAGCAAAACATTTTACTACCATTTCCAGATAATCCAATGTTCTTATACGGTGCTTTCTTAGTTAAATACAGGAAAACATTCCTAAAACCGAACCTAGTCCTTATCCAGCTTTTTGTAGTGCGCAATCTTAACACTGATTGAATTCAGAATCTCCTTCGGCGACATTTTCTGATCGTCCTGGCAGACCTTCAGTATCCGTCCGCACTCCTGGATGAAATAGCCCAGCTCTTTCTCATCGATCGGTTGCTGACGCTCGTGGGCCGGCGAAAGGCATTTGTTCGTAAGCTGCGCAATCTGTACCTTCTCCGAGCTAAACGCCTCGTCTAAATCGAACAGCTCGAGCGGTGGCGCCGGTAGATCACTAAATATCGGTTGAAACACCTGGGTGGGTGGAGAGACAGAAGCAAAGTACCAGAATGTACTCGGTTCGAACTCGGTTGCATCCTCGCGGTACCGCAACACTTACCGCAAGCTGCAGCGGCGGCAGCGGAATCTCAAACTGCGGTTTGATGATCTTCAGCGGTTCATATTGCACGTCGAGCTTCGCGTACGTGCCGATAACATCGCGCAGCAGATCGTTGTTGATCGAGTAGAGCGTCATATCGAATAGCTTCTTGAAGTCGGCCGGAATGTCGTAATCGAGCGAATCCATTAGACATATCTTCGGCTGCTCGGCCAGATAGATCGTGTCCGGTATGACGGCGTAGTCATTTATCTGCCACGGAAAGACGCAACACAAAGAGATGAAACGTTGGCGGACCGAATCGGCCTCCGCACTGCCGCCCTCACCTCCAAGTCGTTGAAGTCGGACGCTTTGAATTTGAACTCATCCTGCAGGATCATCGCCAGCAGGCTGTCCCAGAGCGCGGTGTTTACCTCGTTGGAGATGTACTTATCCTGGAACATGTGTCCGGAGCCGATCGCAATCAGCTTGCCGTTGTTTTCGTTCTGAAAATGTCCGGCCAGCGGTCGGTTGAACGGATAGACGACCGGACCGGTCGTGAGCAGCACGTTCGCCGGGCTAATGATGTTCATCGTCGCACCGAAAGGATACACAAACTACAACGGGTGAAAGGAAGCAAAAGTATCAGCGCTCTCCATGACACCCGCGGCCGATCATTAATCCGCTCATATCGCTTCTGAACCCACCTCCACTTTGTATTTATCGTCCATGAAATCAAACGACGTGAGGATGCTTTTGCTCGATTCCAGCAGAAGGTTATTCATCGTGTCGCAGCTTACACCGCCACTGATCAGGGCCTCCTTGGGATGGAAATATTTGTAGTACTGGGGCCGCACAACGACATCTGGAACGAGGGAATCGGGTGTTAAGAACCATATACGAGATATTCTACTCAACGAAGTGCTATAGAACGTTACCATTGTTGATGGTCATTCCGTAGTCCTCCAGCAGGAAGTTAACATTTGTGTTGAATTGGACCTCACCGCCTTCACCGAGCAGCAGCAACAATCGTCCTCCATCATTTATGTAGTCCTAATTAGGTGAGTCACCACGTATCATTACGGCTGCAAACCGATTCCCAGGACACACAAACTCACCTTCAAATGCTGGAATTCGGTCTCGGTGAATTTCTCCTGCGGTCCGGCCAACACAAACACGGTGGCCGTTTTCAGCACCTCCGGTGTGATTTCGCTCTTGTTGCTGTCAACGCGATGGTTCACTTTAAGCTTCCGGTGAAGCGTTTTGTAGTTGTCCGGCAACTTGAACAGCTCGTTCTTGGTGACGTTGAACAGAATCGTTGCGTTGCTCATGGTTACTCCACCGTTCCACGCGTTAATTACTGACCTTTAACGAGCAGAATTCGATACGTTCGGGGTTAATCGCAAACTAAACATTAGTGCTTTGCTGCTGCTACCAGCGATAGAGCGCGCACCACGTAAACAAACGTCACGTGCCGTGTTTTGCGGGGGCTCGAAAACTCCTAGAACCGACCGGTTTGTTTGGAAAGGATGGGTTGCTATGGTAATGTGCGATGCCCGCCGGCTTTTTTTCGCTGTTCGCAGCCGTCGTTGAGAAGCGAGTGTGTACGTGAAATGCCACGTGTGGTGTCTTTTAGTGGGTTTACTCTGACAATAGGACAGAAAAAGAAACAGGGAGTTTCTTAAAAAAAAAAGAGTTTGTAAAAATAGTTTAAGTTTACTCGAGAGCGTGTAAATAATTAAGTTAAATATTAATCCAGTGTAGCAATACTTTCACAAAAATAATTTTTGTTGTGCAGACTGCTTCTAAATAATGAATATTCTTTGTAATCGTCGGTTGTCAATCAAACATCGATCAAATATATGCACAATGAATAACGATAAAAATGTACACTTTAGAAATAAATAGCTAAATTTATAATAATACTTAAAACATTCAAACACGTTGGACATTTGTCGCTAAACAAATAAAAGAAATAATATTTTAATTCTACGAATGAGTGTAGGATGTAAACTATTTTCAATATTTCATTAGCCGTAATGTATATTAAAGTTCGGCCGTTATTAAACCAGCCAACAGTACTATTGGAAAAAATTTAAGTTCTTACGAATATGAATCTTTTTTCCAATAACTTAAATTATAATAAAAAAATATGTTCATACTGAACTGTCGCAGGAGAGTTTGCTTTGGGAAAACTAAATGGTTCATATGACATGGTGATTGATTTTTTATTGATGTATATCAACTTTATTGGGCTCATCAATGTTTCTACTTAACATTTAAATCCAGTTTCATTGGTTAATCAGTAATAAATTAAAGATATTAAGCTGTCTTTCTGAAAGGAGTAGTGAAATATAATATTTCATATCTACAACCGTTTGACATGTTTCACCCTGGTCCCCATGGTCCTGGAGTGGTTAATGAGAGACGGTCACGCTGTTTATGCTCATACTTTTTCAACGAAATGTAAACGTATCCTGTCGACATTTTGACCAGACTTAACATTTATTGCATGTCACTCAACTTATTATTATACTATAATTTTATCTAATTGGTTATTTTTATTGGAATCCAGTTATTTAAATCGGAATTGGTTGGTATATTCCACCCAAAGTGATTTCTGTTTTGAAAAGCCAACGAAAGTGAAATTTAGTGTTGGTCATTCCTTCAATTTATATTGTTAAGTTATATATGGTAATTAGTCCATTGACTGATTTATACTTTAAAAAAACCGTACGAAAAATAACAATGAATTTCATACGAAGCATTCTTGAGGTAATGAAGTATCCTACATTATTAGGGGATCTTAGTCAGTAAAAAAAAAGTATTCGCTACAAGAGGTAATTAAAAATATATAAAATGTTCAATCTATTGGTCCTCGGTTGCAGGACCTTAGCTTTCTTTGTCTGTATTCTTTTTTCTTCGACAAATTTATCGTCTTTATGCTTAGTTTCAAATCCAAATGTTAACCAAAAAAAACTAGTTTAGTATTGATGAAAGGAGGATAAAACAAGAAATGATCCGACTGTTTGTAATTTGGGTAACAAAAATGTAAAAAACACATCTAAAACTCACCGCAAGTTTTCCTGGAATAAGTGTTCGAATCGTTGAAGAATATCTATTATTTACTTCCTAAAACACTCGCGTCAATGTCCTGTGGGAGTCGTTACCGATTAACGATGATCAACCGGAACAGCTGTGAGCGGAAGTTTGTAAGCAGCAGCAGCAGCACCAGGAGCATTAAAAAAGCAAAGCAAAAAAAAAAACGTTTAAAACAGAACCTATATTTAAAACTTTTTTACCATCCAACATCACCCTCCATTCGGTCGTTTAGTACGGCTCTTCCGGATTAGTACCGCGTTTTGTTGCCTCATTTTCATGCACGTGAACTTCGCACTGACCAGAGCGTTCCGTTCTTCGCCTGCAGTGAGTATTAAATGAAAGTGTTAAGCAATTTACGACTCTGTCAGCTCGGTTACGATTCATTTATCTTTCCCATAGGATCGCTTACACATCTTCGCATCGAGGCAACATCGAAGAGGCAACGGCGGCCGGTAGGCGAACGGTCACTGCGCCCAGAACGTTACGCGAATCGTCGCGAACGCACGCACCACGAGAAAGTAACTACAGATGGGTGGTGAAGGAGGTGGACGTTTGCGAAAAAGAGAAGGGATGTCGTTCTTATCCCTTTCTGCTTCGATGTCCAACCGGAACGGGTGGTCTGCCAGTGGGCCCACAGTGACCACTTGCTGGCTGGCATCTGTGGTACGATAAAATCATGTTTAACATCTTGTATTACCGAACCACCGCCGAGTTTCTCCGGGGTCGTCCAAATATTAACCGGGATTGTACGGTGCATCGATCCGCGCGTTTTGTTCAGTGTTTTGACGTTGCACATTTCCACATTCTGCGCTTCCCACCCGCACCTGATACCGGACTGAGGCCTGGAGCGCTAATCTTTGCATCGAAAATCGATTCAGATAATGCTAATTGGCGAGCAAAAACTTCCGAACCCAGTCACAAGACTTCCTCGGTTTAGAACCGACGGTTTGGAAGAGAAATCCGAACCCGAAATCCTTCGCAAAGCGGTGGAAGCGCGGGTGGGGCGTTTTCGTAAAGCGCATCAGATGGTGTGAATTTTATTCTGTTTGTCCAGCGTTCCTTATCGCATCGGGCTTATCTTCGATTTATGGCACCCGGTGCAATCGATGGACCATTGAGGTCGGCGGCAAGGGTGCTGAGTTTTGTGCATTCACGTAGGGGCGCAGTGCAAATTGCATTCTCACACCTTCGCGTACGGTGCGAGAGCCGAGGTGAGCGCGCGATTTCGCGATTTGTTGCCGTTGCCTGCCGGAATGAATTGTAAATGTCTTTTCGCGCACGGTTTGAACGTTTGAAATACATTAACCCTTTGGGAGGTAGGTGGCTTCTATGGGTACAGAGGAGTATGGAAAGGTCGACGGTTTTTGTTTCAAATAAATAATAATGATCAACTTTAAACACAAAACTAGCAAAGAAGGTGTAAGAAGATAAATTTCGTGACAAAATAATTTAAAAATAATATCCATTTAATTAGTTAGACTATTAACTATTAGATAATATTAACACTTAAGAACTCCTCGAAGAATGCAATTCATTTTATTGCTATTTAAGAAAAAAATTGCAATTAAATACAACGAATATTTAAGCTACGTTCCAGATTGATGTTACTGAAAACTTTCTCAAATTAACATAATGCCTATATAAATTATTTATTTTTTTTAAAGAGCGTTTCTTGACCAACACTTTTTGTTTGATGTTTAAAAATTCATATTTTTGTGAAAATAACCAGAAACAAATTAGAGCTAAACATTACTGCTTGCTTGAGCTTATATTAGTTTGATTGTAGGGCTCTTCAAACATTAAGATTGGAAAAATTGAAGCATGCATGATTATGTGGAATTACAAGTAGCTCGAGGAATCCTTTCCAGTCGGTCGAAGGGAAAGATCGTATTGTGTGATAGATCATCTACGTTCATTGCTGGAGCAATGTTGTAAAATTTTGATGAAAAAAGGTAATTAGAAGAACTATATTCTGCACCAGATTTGAAAATTTTTTAAAATGTTAAACAGTGTTGATTGTGCATAGATCTTGGATAGAACACCTGCATCGTAATAATCTTGACGAACTGACGCTACCAGCTATATAGATTAATAGAAAAGATTTCCACGATTTTCACATGCATTTGCTTGTTAAATATATGTATAAATATACATTTAGTATATTTATGGATGGATGACCTATTACCGGATGGAACCTATCACCGACCTTACTACCGGATTATTAGACTAATTTTCCAACCACAGCTATTTAGTCCTCTACCCAATAACTTCTTGCTCCTTGGGAGACGGTTCAGATGGGATTGCGGTACTGGTCCTAACGTGTGAAAGATCACCGCCGCTCCAACCGCCTTCGGGTGAGCGATGTAATCGTTAAGATTGAAGATTTTTGGCCGTTGATTCTTAACACCCATTTGATGATCGAATGCGATCCAATATATCGACAATCGTTCAATCAAATTATAGACAATTTATTCCACCCAGAGTTTATGAAATAAATTTAGTGCAACTAGTACAAACGAATAAAAAAATAGTCGTTCATCTCACCTGCACCACAAGAGTTAACTTCCTATTGTCTCGCAAGATGCTGCTTCACGCGCATCGGTCGACCGCGTACGGAGAGTGTGAACTTATTTATGTTTCGCCCGCCCGTAAGCGTGTCCGTACAAGAACGAACCGAAGGGAGAGAACGAAAACACACAGCCACACAAATCGAACTCTACACCGTTTTGCACGCGATGCAGCAAATGCGCGAAACATGCAAAATATGTTTTGGGTTTTTGTTTTCTTTCACTCGCGTAAGAGTATATTTGTTCGTCGTAGAGTCGTGCAATTGTTACAGCGACAGCGAATTTGACAGTTTACAGCGGGCTCGTACATGATTCCGATTTGTACGCGCTCGAGATGTAATTTGTATCGTCCTTTTTTGTTGTTGTTGTTTTGTGTTGTATCGAATTGGCACATTTGGCAGCATTGTCGTAGGTTGTATTTTCTCTGCTGGGGTGGTTTCGATAAGTGTCCCGTATTCGGCTTCCCATAACGTACTGACCGTAGAAGGGGCACAGCCAAAACCGTACGATGGCCGGTGATCGTCCGAGGAATCGAGACCAAAGCAAAGGCAGACGATTGCCACGCGAGGCTACGCATAAATATTCAACGTCGGTGGCGCACATGCTGAGTTCGGTGGGCTAGCATCGTTCGGATTTGTTCCCGTTCGACTTCTAGCCCCGTTCTAGCTGTCACCTAAACCTGGTGGAATGAATCTTATGCAGTCAGCGCACACGAAGCAGGAAGAAAACAGACACACCAGTTAGGGCCGAAAACCGGCTAGCGCCGTGGAACGGGTGTTCGATGCTTCGATGCAGGATGGCAGGAAACGACAGGCGGAGCGTCCGACGGAAGAAATTCTCCTTGGGGAGCCGTTTTTCGAGGGCTTTCGTGGCGTTATTTATTCCCGACAATTATGCTGCTCATGTTGTGACATAAATTTTCGTTAGTACTATTTGCCTACCCCACACTTCTGGGAACTCGGTTAGAGCTTCTCTTTTTTTTCCCCCTAAACCCAACTAGCACCCTCCCTCGCGGCCTCTCTCGACGACCGAAGTGCTGAAGTGAATTATGGCTATATGAACTGATTTGATTTTTATCGACCACGGACCGTGCGATGGACTGTTGTCTATTTGGACAAGTGATTATTCTAATCGTTTTGATTTTATCTTACATTTGGAACAGAGTTTGGAAGGCACGCTTTTAGGGAGGAGTTTTGTCAATTAGTTGAATGATTTCCTATGGTTGTAATTAATAATCTGGAACTTATTATTAAACAAACTTCAAAAATGTTTTGAAAAAGGTAACAAATCTGCAAGCTTTTTTGTACGAGCGTTTTTCATGAATTATAAAAGAAAACTTCTTCCGGTTTAAAACAGAAACAATAAGTTTGTTTTCTTGAAAGAAAAATAAGGAA
This sequence comes from Anopheles farauti No. 4, assembly GCA_000956215.1. Lineage (NCBI taxonomy): Eukaryota > Metazoa > Arthropoda > Insecta > Diptera > Culicidae > Anopheles > Anopheles farauti No. 4. Next base: position 41,420 of record JXWZ01013275.1, on the reverse strand, counting down.
TCCAGGTGCATTGCCGTCTTACTTTCCAGTTTCATAGTTGTTTAAAAATCTGATTTATTTTCAATTATCCATATTTTTATCCCTTTCCTATAATTTAAGCCTTTTTTTCTAAATCATTCCAAAATATCAATGCTATTAGAATATTTTTACAATAAAAATTACATTCAATAATTGTGTTTCTCGAAGAAAAAAAGTATGACTTATTTCTGTTAAACAACTCGATTATTCGAAAAAAAATATGAAAAAGTGCTCTAACGACAAGTTTAGTTCACTTAATATTGCAAAAATTAATCAACTCTTCGCTACAAACTTGAATAAGCTGAATCAACTATGACATATTTCCATTCCCAGAAATTAACATTATTTCATTTCGTTCGCAAATTCACTTTGAAAGATGATTTTATGTTTATGAAATTAAAGTAGCACGTTGACATTTCGAGCGCTTGAAAAAGAATAAAACATAAACGATCACGTCACATAGTAACCACCGAGATGAGCCAACATGTATCTCACATGGAATGGCAAATGAAATCACTTACCACTCCTGCAAATGCTAGGAATGCGTCAGCAAAATAAACCAATACGAGTAAAAAATAAAAAAACACCAAACTGACCACCGTTGCTTCCCCCGTTGCACCATGCATCCACCCTGCTCGATGCTCCCCCGAAAGTGATCACGCTGAGTGGAATGGATGGATGGATGGAAGGATCACACAGCGAAGCGTTGTTTAACCGTAATCGGATCCCCAACAAACTAATTATACTCAATAGAACGTAAAGTTATGCTTTCTCGCGCCGGAGTGGATGGAAAGCTGAGTCCGGTGGTGCAGAAAACAAGGAAATGGTCGATTCAGCGTCCATGCGCGGGTGACAAACGCGTGGCTTATCGTGGGGTGCTGATCGGCAGCAAATTAATTTATGCACTCGTGTGACTCGCTCCCCCGCTCGGAGGGTGGTGTCCGATCATTATAAACAAATGGCGTTGGGCGTGAGAATGTTGCGAAATGTTTATGAAAAAAAAAAAAAATCTCGCGAAGCGAGGTCACGATCATCGATGATTGAAACATATAGTGATATGTTTCGAGGATTCTGCGTTTTTTATGTTTATTGAATTATGAGTTGAGTAGGGAATAAAAGAATATCATGTTTCGGATGGTGAGTATCGGTACGAGCTCACCATTCCATTTGTATCGAATTATTTTTTGTACCGATAAATAGGTTAGTATTGCCTGCAATCTTTTCCTGATGAATATTACATCCTAGAACACATGTAGCTTTTTTGTTTTGCAGAAGAAATTTAAAAATGATCGACAATAAGTAGGCTAAACGAATTGTTAGAAAAGATATTTTTTACTAGATGAAATGAAACAAAAAAGAAAAAGTTGGAACATTCTTTGATGACTCATATTTTTACTAACATTTACAGATTAGATCCAGATTTACAGAAGACATTTGCTGCCTATAATAACACTAAGTGAGCATTTTCAAACACCTTCGTCTACAGATTTACATCGTACAGTATAATTTTCCCATGATTTTAAAATTGTATCATCCCGAGATTGAACTATTTGGTATGGTTTTTGCTAATTTTCATTTAAAAATAATGTATTGTACTCCCATAATTTTTGCCTCCCGTTCAATGTATTTTCATGAAAAATTTGATTTTTTTTGTGTTCATAAATTTTTTAATTGGATTTGAAATTTATGTATGTTAATCTTGATAGTTTTATAAAGTAAAGCATTGTATGTGCAATTTTGTTATAGAACAAAATTTTATGCGGTTGTCAATTCAAACGGAGACCGCAGGTTGCTTGGAGCAAACGTGTACAGCTGTCATGACACACTTGCCGGTCACATTCGATTCTCTCGTCTATCAACGAAACACTCTTTTCTCCCACCTCATCTCCCCTGCCTCCTCACCACACACTCCGATTCGTTCCATCATACGAATAGAATCCGGCCGGGGAGTGATATCAACACTAGGTATCAGGTAGGACACACATGGAATGTGTCATACTCAGCATCAACCCTATCCGCCCGGTCGGAGGAAAACGGGAAACTCGTCGGCGAATGGCCTTGGTTTGGTGTTCGTTGCCCGGAAACCGCTGACGGATGCGGTCTGATTCGTGACCCTGCTGCTGCTGTGTGTGTTGCCATCTTCTCCGGAACACCGTAAAGGAACCGTCGAGACGATCGGTTGCGATTGTGCGTTGCCATGGTGCTGAATCGTTTGCTGGCTGCTGCTGCTGCTGTTGAAAGCTCTTGAAAATTTCCAACACACAGCGAAAACATCATCGATGGTGGGGTCGGTTTGAGATGTGTCCGTCGGCTAACCTCCCCGTTTGCGTTGCACTGTCGCATCATCATAGATGCACATTGTCACCTACATCACTTGTGTGTATGTGCATGAATGTGTCGTCGGAGGCAAACGAAGCGACATGGATGGCTTCTCGAATTGCTACAGTAAGTCGCGTTTTTCGTTTGCTTCACTTTTGTGCCACGCTCAGCGAATTGTGACGGTGAGTTTCACAATGCAGTTGTAAAAAGTTGTTTTAGACAGATTCGATGCCGGTGAGCTGTAAGTTTCAACTAAAAATCAAGGAAAAAGTTATTTCCTTTTTTATTATATACCATGTTTCATTTTTTTCCATAATCATTCCAATTAACAAACCTTTGTTGTAAGAGGTATGATGTATAACATGTCATAAAAGTCATTTATTGTTGAATTATTGTGCATTATAATCGTTTCATTCCTTATTCACGTTATTTAGATGTGGTTCTTTTTCTCCTCTCCAACATTTTTAAACTATTGTGCAAATACGTGAAAGCCAATTTCTATCGTTTATTCTTATTGATATACAAGTTTTTAAGTAACAAACAACATACAAATTGTAATTATAATAAACGCCACAACTCAACGAGGTAAACGTTTGAGGAATGAAACGTATTAGCTATACGAAATACAATTTATACAAGATACGTTCGATGAAATTTTGATTGTGAAATGATTGTGAAGAAATCATGCACAACAATGATCATCAATTTGTTTTTTTTTCTTCTGACTTGTGAGATTTATAAGACTCTTATGAGTTAATTCACAAAAAAATGCTAAATTATGAATCGATGCTTTTACATAAATCTATGAAAATTCTTCATAAATAGTCATACGTTTTTCCTATTTGTTAGCTCCGTCAGAACTGAATATTGTTTATAATTTATTGTATAAGATACATTTTGTATTTTTTTAGTTTAACGAGTTAGTTTAACGATTTTGTTGGTTTACTATATTTAAGAAACTAAATAAGAAATATAATTTATAAACTTACCACCGCCATCATAAGCCGTATGTTACTGAACTACACTTTCTGTCTGCCGTGAAGTAAAATTCGACGAAACACCTGTCAAACCTAATCCATTCAGTGGATTTTTCCTTGCCCGCACGTCACTACTTTCAAATCCACTCGTTTTCCTTGCGGTGTCCAAAGCGATGAGTTTTCGTTGAATGGCCTCCCCTGATCTATTCCTCTCGATAGTTAGCACCACGCAACGGCAGCTGCAAGTATCTGTACCTGGTGCCAAGGTTAACCTGCGTGCAGCGATTAATGGCCACCCATTTGCCACCGGTCTCCTAGCCAGCAGACACTCGGCAGCGAGTCTCCAAAGAGGGGAGCATTTGAGGGGCTTCTTTCGTTAGAAAAACAAAGTCAAGCTTCGACGATACGATGGCGATGCGCTTTATTCCACGCGCTATTGCAAATGCTTCGGTGCACTTTTGGGACGAACAAATCCCGCAACTAGAAATAAGATACGGGCCACGCTGCACTACCGTTCCGTGCCGCTGATCGAGAGGAATTGCAAACGGGCGCTTTCTGTTAGGGAGTGTACAAAAAAAACCCTTGTATGCTGGGGCCGCAGCAATTCAGCAGCGCTGCTGTGGTTACAAGCCTGTTGTACGTGTGTTCGTGTGTATGTGTGATTGTGCATGCGCGTACGTGTGCTTTCCTTTCTAACGGTTTCTCTCCGGTGGTGAGCAGGAGCAACAACCGTCGGCGCATGCGTTTGGAAAATTTTGACTTGTTCGCTGTTTAGCTTGATCCCATAGTGCAAACGTGGGATAGAAAAAGTGGGCGTGTTCTTGCAGCCATAAAAGAAGCACGCAGAGAAAAGACCTCGAAGAAAGGAAACATTTAAAATTTCTGTTTATTTCAACTTTTGGCATGAATCAATGCGAACGCATGTAATGTATTTTTGAAGAATTAAAATAAAATTTAACGTTAAATAATGCAGACAGCTGAACGTATATCAAATATGAATTAAACAAATGCATTTACCAATCATAAACAATATCTTTCATAACAAAAGGAAAAGCACATTCATGCTCAGATTATCGCTGTCAAAAGAGGAAATTCATTCAGTATCTAAACATAATTACCTACATAATCCATTACATTTTATAAAGAAGACGAAAATAACTTTTCACCGGCAAAACATGTTTCTTACGAACTTTCTCTATCCTTCCCGTTTCACTTAACAATCGGGTTTTTTTTTCGCTCGGGATGGGGGAGAACACTCTGGAAAATTTCATTACAACTCGAGTTTCGCGCTGCCCGATACGCACTTTTAACACTTTTGCGAACAGCCAGCCACAAACCGGTGGCGTTTAATTTATTTAAAATTAAACGCATACGCGATACATTGCAGCCAGAACCGTAATCGGATACTCTGATCCTCGTGGCATGCGTCAGAAACACATGCACCGTTTGGTCTGGGAGATGATTATGCAGTTTTATTTCGTTCATTTTGTTTTTAAATATTCGAGGTTCTGGTCGCTGTAGATGCCAGCTTTTTTCAAACGCGGTTTGTCATTGATAGCACTAACTACATAATTATACAACTAATTATTTTTAATTATTTTTAACGCAGCAACGCAGCTAATGGAGTGAGTCAATTGGGTCGATTGGCATACGTTTCGTGTTATAATTAGTGTTTCAGTTTACGTTGAAGTGAGATGCTTGAGTGATGTAATGAAAAGATAAATATTTACATTGTAAACATAGTTTTTATATTGTTATAATTTCATCCAATCCTGGAATTTAAGTCATTTAAGTCAAGTCATTAACAAGGAATTAGCGATTAAATTTATGAAAGCTGCCGTTGTGACGTATGTTTGCCTTCGGATAAGAGATTCTTAGCAAGAGTTCTGAAGTAATAGAGTATAAATACGGTATAATAAATTTTTCACTGATTATAATTTGCTACGTCCCATTCTGTAGTTATTTTTGTTCAAAAATGCAATTCAAGTAGTGATATTTTTTTAAAATAAGTGTTTGAAAACAAAACACATTAAATGTATTTCCAAAATTTTCGAAAATGTTGTAAAAGGCTCATAAATATTGCCATATAATTGCAAGAAGGGTATGTTTGAAAGCAACAATTACCGTAAAATATATTTTACCGCAAAAATACAACATGTATACATTAAGTATGGACAAATTTCCTACAGATTCGACGTAGGTAAATTTTTGGAGGTTTCTTCAAAAGAATAAACTGTAATAAAAATAGTTTCATGAGGAACCTATTCCGATAAGGTCTCACGCAGTTTGAAGATTCATCACAACCATCGAAAGGTAATATTCAACAAGTTTCTATTTTTATGATAATTTACGCTATTCGCTATGTTAACTGTTCCATGAATAGTATTATTGGTTGTTAGTCAAATGGCTTGCGTGACATATTCAGCATCTCTTTTTCAGTTTTTCTAAGAATCCCACCGCACATAGTTAGCGTGTATGTTCGAACGCAGCAGGCAATTACGTGACAGGAAAATGTGTAATGACCAATTCCGATGCTATCGGTTTATTTCATTCAAATAAACCACGCCGGTCGCCGCTGATGGAACCGTAATGTGAACATAAAATATGAAACCTCCAATTGTTGACCTGCAGCCGATACTTTTTGCTTTTTAATTAACACCAGAAAAAAAGCAACCATACGCGCGCGTGTGTGTGTGTCTTGATGAGTCCGTTGCAAAATATATCGGACATCCGATTAGCCCTCTTGGTGTTGGTCCACTTCAGAGAGCGACATTATCGGTTGCAGCAGTTTTCATTTATTTATGTATTTTTCATTCGCTCGTAGTTGGCGACGCTTTGTTGGGCGGAGTATGGTTGTGTTGGTGCATTTTAATTACAATTTACAATTGCATCACCGCCCGTTGGGCGTGCGGAATCGCCTTCGCCTCCTCATTATCGTTCCAGCGTCCAACTGGCCGATGGTAATTGTGCGAAGAATTGCTTAAATTAACGCCATTAATCATCTGCGTTTGTGTGTTTGTGCCGGCACCGTGAGGAACGGAAAATGTGGACAAAACCGAGACTTTTCCTCGGCGAAGAACAAACAATCGTGCCGGATAAAGAAGGACGCAGCCGGGATAAGGAAAAGCAGCCAGAAGTTCAAACAGAAAAATGCCGCCCCGTTTGGGGACGCCCGTGTGGTGTGCATCTTCGTCATGGGGAAGCAACGAGGAAAACCGTGACCGTAATTCGACACCGTCGGAGCGCCGCTAGTGAACGAAGTGCCGGGCAGTGAGTTCATTGTAAATGAAAAAAAAAAAAAAAAAAAAACTAGCGTCCCACCTTCAGGAACACCCAGAAAATCGGCAAACACTGGGCGACCAGAGTGGGCGCGAACCTCTCCCCGGACCATTAACACGGACGGAATTTCCACGGCGCACCTTATCGTAAGGTGACCATCGGCGGGCGGGTCGGTGCGCCCGCTCGCTGAGCAAAAATATGCACCGTGCATTTATGTGCAAAACCCGAGCGGTTTGGTTCGGGCTGTAATTAATTATCACATTTATCGGATTTGTTCATCTCGCGTACTGTAAACACTTTTGCTCCGCGTTCGACGGTGGACGGGCGGTGGAGCCGTTTGTGTCCTGCCGAGGCGTCTTGCGATGGTGATGGGTAACGAGCTACGATGCACTAGACGGGGACGACAAGGCTGAAACGATTCTGATGAAAGCGAGACGTCTGTCGTGTAATTGCGGTAATCATTCTCACATAATTCTTATACTTTGTGTGTGAGCGTTTTGACTCGCTCGCTGGTACGTTTGTCAATCTTGCTAGCGTGTGTTATGACGAGTGCATGGAAGTGTGCTTCAACGTCTGTGTTAAAACACCCGTAAGTAGATGTAAGCTTTTTGCCTAATTATTTTACGTTTCATTAACTTTGACGTTCATTAACGTGATTAGGAATGAAATAAGATTTTCCAAAACACTAAATTGTTTTTATCTTGTTCATAATCTTAACCAGATTGTTTGGTTTTAAAACGTTATTCATGTTTTGCTTGATAAAAACATGTAAAAAAGAAAAAAATGCTCCTCCCATTGAATGACAAAAATCATAGCTTTATTAACGTTCACAATAATCTCTACGCATGTTTATAATTTACTTGTATACATTAATTTGCAAAAAAAAAACATCTCTTCTGCTTTTGATAATTTTGTTAACTGTTGAAGAATACAACAACTTGAAAAAATCAGAAAAATAATGAAACTCGGTTCCATGAGCTTCAAATGTATTTTTTTTGTGTTCATGTTTACCAAAAAGTATATCGTGTAATAAGAATGTTTAATAACAAAAACAAGCCACATAATTCGCATCGATGATGAAAAGTTATTCAAAGTTTTTACAAGGCGCTAACTATCTCTTTAAACATTAAGGTCGAAGACAGTGAAATAAGTATTTCCCTACGTTCCGAAGTTTCGTGTAGTTTTTCTTATCGATCCTCACATTTTTAGATTTAGATGTGAGAGAAAACGATGCAATTGAAGTCACCTTATCGTTGGGAAAAGATACATTATTTGCAATGTAATGAATGTTTTAAAAATTGCTTTAACGTCTTCACATGCAATCGGCTGCATATTCAGTATTTTCTGTCCGTATAATATTTAAAAGTATATTGGCCTAATAAATTTGATTGAAAATGACAGACCACTCCGAATGGCTTGCTTCATGAGTTTCTCATGACTTTATGGTAAGATATAAACTAAATTACTTTAGAAGCGTCTAGTTTATCATACAACACGAGGTATATAGCAATATTTTATAAAGAATGTACGAAGGGTAGCACAATTTAGTACGCAAGAGATTTGTTATGTGCTTTTAAAATATTTTTCTTAATGGCTCATCTTCCAATGGTTTCTTTTAAAAAAAGGCGTGAAAAATTAAATTTTATTAGTTTAAGATACTATATATTTTAATACATTAACGCATATATAAGCTTACTTGAGGTAGTCGAATGGCCTGAGGAGCTATCATTTTTGGTTAAAGTCTTTAAAAAACCCCAAATTGTATAATACTTCACAGGAAAACCATGGATTTTTTAGAATTTTTGAAAGTCCGTATTTTGAGCAATTCGGCGGAACTAAAATCCCATGTTTGTTTTGTAAGTTTAATGGTTTTGCTTGTTTTCAGCGATCTTCATAAATGTTTATATTAATTATAGGTGTGTCATTATTTAAAGTGTTATCGTCCTTAAAATTATTCGTTTCCCTCATTGCTGTTTGAATCATTAGGCCGTGTAGTAATGATGGATTTATTTCAAACAGATTAGCCCCACCGTACGTTTTCCTTCCCGTCCTGCCCGCGTACCACCACCGAAAGTCCAACATTGTGAGAGGTGTGGAAATTATGCGAATAATTGCGCCTGCGCACCGTCCCGCACGTACCCATCGCAACGGCATTTTTCCGGGCTCCATTTCACGCCTGGCTCGTTGGTGTGGTCCAGGCGCGATTTGCTTGACTTTCCAGCGAAACGACCGGCCACGCCACGCCGCACCAGAGCCGCGCGAGCCAAAACAATGCCGCTGGGGCGGCAACGAATGGGGCGTGCGAAGTGAAAGCTGATCCGTGGCCGGTTTCGATTTCCTCGGGATTTGGCCGCGAAACCACGACGTGCCTGTCGTGACAGAAGACATGAGCGCACGTCGACGCACGATACCACCGTGGTGTCGATCTTGATCTGAGCAACGAAGAAAAAAAAAAGATACGAAATAAATGCCACCATCTTCCCCCATGCTTTTTTCTCCGCATCCCCTTGACCCGGAACGACCAAGCTGTCCGAGTGTCCCCAGAGGGCAGCGTCACGGAGGTGGAGAGTCAGGAACGAAGCACACACTGAACCGAACCAGAACGGCATGGACCTTGGGAAAGATCATCTCCTTATCGTGTTACTAATTAAACTATTAAATTTAAATCAGTTTACATTCGGGATCTTGGGGTGTCTGATCCAGGGAGGCAGGGGGTGGATGAGAACTGACCGCGTGCCACGGGTCACATCACGCATGTGCGTAAGCATGCGTGTGTGTGTGTGTGTGTGTGTATGTGTACGCTACATTTGAGGAATGTAACAAGCTACACGACAGCATATCTCGTGTCTCCTGGGGAATTCTTTGATATTTCTGTCTTAAACTCATGTCACCGAGTGATTCGGTTTCATTGTTTCCTTTTTTGTCACATGTTTTTATAACTGCTAGTTTTCTTGTCTTCATCCATGTTGCGGGCGTACGACAGTGCAACATTTCTATTGAATTTCTTTTTTCTTCTTTCTTTTACTATTATTCACTCCTCATAACCAGCACTTTCCTTTGTGCTCTCGTTTTTTACTTGTGATTTGAGTAATGGAATGCCCGGGCCCGGTTGCGCATGGTTATTTATTTAGCTTTCAACACTTGCGCAACAAATTGTGACGGGCTTCCTTTTTTTTTCACCGGCCTGGAAACGCTCGTTCCGAGTGTTGTTCTTCGTTGTTTGTTGCCTCTCGTGTAATCTGTATACGTAATTTGCTATGTTTTTGAGGGCGCAATCAATCCAACGCGCTTCGATCGCGCGCCGAAATCGGATGATTATATTTTAATGTGTGAAATGCTGCTCGGTAACGTGATACAGCGCTGTTTTACACACCGATGTAGGTCACAGCGTTATGAAAACCGTTTAGGGTGGTTTCTGAATGGAGTTAGTTTATGGTGATGTTTGATTCTTTTAGATGTATTCTTTTTGTTAATTTGAGGAATGGAAGTACATCAACATATACCATGTTGATAAATGAAAAAATAAATTGAAAATTAAAATTGTGTGCATTATTCATTCCATTTCATTTCAACCAAACATTTTATCTGAGTTTTTTATTTACTCGGTTAATTTGAAATAATTTTATCAAATACTAAACAAAACGTTAAGGTGTTTAACAAACGTTTTTTAACAGTTTAAAATAAAAAGAAAATGAGTGCAATTTATCAGCAGTTAAGAGGTATTTTCTAGTCATCTATGGGAAATTTCATTGAAATTTGAATAATAATATCGTAAGCATATATACCATAGGAAAACATTTCATTCCATTCATTCCTGCTAAGTATCATAATTGGTTTTGAATATTCCAATGATTTTTCGTATTTAAATTGACGGGAAAACTTTATGTTGTTTTCAGAGAAATGGCTGATGATTAAAAGCTTTGAAGTTTAAAATTCATTACATAAAGCTCCTGCCGATGGGTTCAAAATAAACATTACAAAAGCGAATAAAAATGAACAATAAGTGTATTATTTAAACACTTGTGAACACTTTTGAAGCGAAATTTGAGTACATTTAGTTCCATTTAGTTTGACTACTGCATTGATTTTGTCCTAATACATTTTTACAATTTATCATACTTACTTATTCTTACTTTTTTATATAGCCAGCTAGTTAAGCTGATCTGCTATTATTTGTTGTTTTTAAACTAACAAACTGATACAAAGTATGTGTTGCTTTTCAATTTGTTCTATAATTATATTACTTTTTCATTTCATCGTCTCTCCGTAACGATTAAATCGTACCATTCACACGGCAAAAGAGCTTTCTAAAAGCAGCAACGGATAGTCGAGAAACAGAGCAGTGTGGCACATTTCATTGAGAAGTCGTAGAAATTAAATTTTCTCATAGATGAATGACGTGCCGTGGTAGGCCACCGAACCGTTCGTTCGATGCGGTCGATGCATATGCTCCCGTTATTATGAATGGAAAGCAAAGCCGACCCCCAAAACAGACTGCTGCTATGGGCTGCATTTCACGTTGCACAAGTAAAATACGGGGCTTCTGGTTTGACGGGTACCGTCCCTTCGCCGTCCCTGGCACGTCGATATGAATTTATAGTTTTTCCCTGAAATCCCCGCTCCCTGACCGCAGAAGCCGCTCGCACTATCGCAGCTAGCCAAACACACGTTCATAGGAGCCTCCATTCATGGATGATGATGATGGGAACCGATGCATAAACAACCGTACATGGTGCGGTGCGACCTGGAAGGGGGGACGAGAGGATTTCCTGTCGTAGGGTATACCTTCTTCCGTGGGGCTCACGCTCGGTACGGCAAACAAACTCCGAATCCTTACAACTGTCCCTCGTCTTAGGTCTCGCCGGTCGCCCAGGATGGATGCACTCGAGCGCTCCTTGAAATGGCTACCTTCACCTCCTGACTGTCATTTGGCAGGATGTCTTTTTCATTCGAGACCGAGACGGACAGGGGATGTGGCAGCAAATGAAGCAGCATAAAGGCTAAACGTCAGCCTGGCAGCAGGCCGATGGTCGTCGTCAGGGGAAACTACGCGAAGTGAAGCAGAAAGCCTCCTACCGACGTACCTGGATGTATGACCGGATTGGGATGAAACACACCTACGGCGGTCCTTTTTTGGGTACTACTCATTTTGACATAAAACAAACGTTGCGATCGGTGCTGTTTGAAATTTATCGATGGTCTTTTCGGTTATGAAGAGCGTACACACGTATAGTTACAGTATTTGATTAAGGCGGAATCAAAACTACGTTTCTTGTGGGTTAAGAAAACCTCATATTTGCTCATGTTTTATTTTACCAAATGGTAGAGGTGTTTTATTGTTGTATTATTTTAATTAATTTTAATTATTTTTATTTATTGTTGTATTTATTTTCAATACCGTAGGTGATCTGTTTGATTACAATATTTCCGTCTCCTGCTTCCGTTCCCGCTTACTGTCTTCCTTACCCTAATGTCTTGCCTTTGTGCCTGTGTTTTTATTATTAAGTACCAATTAAGTTTTTTTTCTTCTGACTTGCATGTGTTAGTTCATAAGCTCAATTTGACGCTGTTGCACAACCCTTGTGGCAAGCAACTTAATGACAATAAATGAAATGAAATGAAATGAAATTTATATTGTTATCATTATTCGATTTTTAGATTAGGTTCGTTGCTATTAGATTTTTATTTTATGTTTCTAGGACTAAAGACTAAGTACATAGTTTCAGTAAAAATGTGGTGTTAATTTTAATGTTGATACAAATTGATTTTACACACTTATTTTTGACAATATTTATATTCTTTAAAATTTTTATACAATTAGCGCGACGCAAGCTTAATAATTCTTTTGGCTTTTACCTTTGAAGCTTTATCCTTTCCTTTACAACAATTATTTGTTTTCTTTGTTATTTTTTTTTTAATTGGATTATATTGATGTTTTTCATAACAAAAAGATTGTAAATCAATTTTAAAGACCATCAGAAATTCAGTTATGATTACAGGGGTTTATTATCATTCGTCTTTAAACACTCCGATTTTTAAATTTTGCTATAACAGTACGGTGTATCTTATTCAGCAAGTTCTTGGAACAAGCATTACTCAGATTAAACTATTTTTTACATTAATCGGCTTGTTTCATTTGACTGCTTTCGATGCTGCTTGTGATTGTAGTGTCCAGCGCGGACTCAATGATCCGTGGTAAAACAAAGTTTGACCGATTAATAACGTCCATCGACATTCGTTCCTTTATACTACAAGCATCTTTTGCGGCTTCATAGTTAAGTCGTTGGATTTTCTTCGGGATCTAAAATCTGAGTTAATTTCATTTGAACTATTTAACCATCAAATGTCTTTAATTGTAATTTTTGGACAGATTTCTGGTAGCAGGATTTCACAAGAAAATCAATGGCGCATTTATCCCTTTGCCGGGCGGGTTTTTGACTTTAATTGACTCGTCCCGCCATGGAGTGGCTTTTCCCCGGCTCGACAAGTTCCGCGTTGACTGACATCGACCTAAACAAATATTGGCTCTGGTAAGTGGCAGCCGTCGTTTCCGTCGTGCCGAGCAGCCGCAGTTCCGCCATTACCGGCACAGGATTTGATGTTCTCTGTGTGCCTCGGGACAACTCCCGAGAAACAGAATGCAATCTGCAGCAGCATCAGCGTAGGCGCAGATCTTTCGCATTCACTTACACACAGCTTACTTTGTCCACCAGATGCTATTTTTCCCGCTGTTTAAAATTAACAACTGAAGTGGTAGATTGTCTTTCGATCGATGATGTTTTTTTTTTGTATGCGTTTCAACTACTTTCAGTCATATTTCAAGGGAAATGCACAGATTGTACGAGGAGATAGAGCGAACGATCCCATTTCTCTCATCGAAGATTCGGCCGTTTCGATAGGATATAGATGCACTTTTTTGCTGCTGCAAAGTTCCTAAGATCCTGGTGGGAAAATGGTAGCGAAATGCCTCACAATAGTTCTGTTCTCGTTTTGAGCTCGAACGCTACTGCTGTTGCTGCACGTTGAGGTTTGTTTCGCTTTGCTAATCCGCGTCTAATCTGTCCCATTGAATCGGAGCGCCTGAAGGAATTCTAAAGGAACGGACGATCGCCTGTCGCTGAGCAGCAACCGAATAATGGTAGAATGGTGTGCACAGAAAATTCCAGGTGACGAACGCTTCCGGCAATCGGCAGGTACCTGTTCTTTCGCTGGGAAAGGAATTGTATGAATTGTTCCATTTCGGAGAAACAAGGTCCTCGTTGCAAAATGGAGTGTGTCAATATGCAATTTTATTTTGGAAATATTACAGAATGTAATGAAAAGCACGTTTTTCAAACCTTGCAAAACCAATACGAGAGAGTATTTGCTGTATTAATCGTTGATAAAAATAAAATTATCGTGCCAGTTTAAATTTGTTAACAAGTAGTTCAAAATCTCTGTAAAATTTAAATGACTAGTTTAAGTTTCAGTTTAATATCTTATATTCTTTAATATTAATAAAAATATCGAAAAAATATGGAACAATTTAAACATTCCGGTTTTTAATCGACGAACCAGTCTGTCTTAATGATTTAAACAGAGAATATCAGCTATTTTATAACTAACTGTCAAGCTTATGCTGTGAGTTGTGATAGAATATAATGTTGTTATTGATGTAAACAGTACACCACTACATCGCTGTCTCACTGACAAGTGTCGGTATGCGACCTAGCTTGAGCTCCCTTCCTGTCCAGTTATGCAAGAATGGCGTGGAATTGAAAAGTTATAAATCAGAGAGAAGCCACCCGCAGGGTCGACCCACGATTCAATAAAACGTCTTTTTAACATGTTTAATCGGAAAAGAAACTCGAGTTGCTTGAGTGCCTTGATTTCAAATATTCCCAAATTATCAACCCTTTTCCTTTCTCGGAGCGGTTCATCCTAACTTCAACCCCCACTTCCGTTTAACGGGAAGAAGAACTTCAGCCTGGGCAACACATGCCGAAAGCAAAATAATGTTGAAAAGTCAAACAATCGGCTGCGAAAACAGCAGTGTGTGAGCAAACAGAGCGAGCAATAATGGCCCAAAATCGATCGACCCCGTCAGCCCAACGACACGCGTTTCTTTCTCACCCACCGAACGGAATAGACCGACTCCGATCGATACTATCTCCCGGGGTATCCAGGCAACCATTGGCTCGTGGTTGGTTGGTATTCGATGAAACTCACTGGCTGCTACACTGCCAATTTCTGGTGTGCCACGTTAGGGACCAACGAACACCGCCAAACACCGTCGTTATGTGTGTGTGTGTGTGTGCTGTGAAAACATAGCGACTGAGTTGTCCTACCGACGGACGGGCGCGCCTTTTAATCATCGGTTCGCTGCATAAAAGCCACCAATTACCATTGTCTATGGATAGAGGGTGTCAGTCGAAGTCTCAGTTTGGAGGGATGAGCGTAAAAACAACAAACGGAACATTTTCCAATGTGGTCCGTATGACACGTGTGTGTGTGTGTGTGTGTGTGTATGTGCTCGTGGGTGCTGGATGCGTCACAGCGCACCGTTATCCTTGCGAACCTCCGTGAGAGATCGTTCCGGAGCACCGTGAGCTAGGGCTAGGGAAAATCGATTTTTCCATCATTCCACCGACCAATCGTCAGGCTCTCGCGGGGAGTGCCAAAACGGGGATGCGCATGCTGCGTGACGTGTGTTAGTGGGGCGCAGCTATGGTAACGACCTCGTCCACCATTAGAAAGTGTGCTGCCACCCTCCGAGGATGATTTAATTGATGTTCTTCTGCACCACCGCATTGTTTTTCGTTCAATATGGTATCAAATTTACTATTATAGTGCCAGTTTTGGGTCGCCGACTGCGTAAGGAAAATATGCGCTTCGTTCTCGTGCGGGAAGGACAACAGTAACGCGCGCAGGGTGCGACAAGTGTTCGATGGTAGGTATGTCCAATTTTGTTGAGTTGCAGTCTGGTTGAGAGTCGATGCTTATTTATACATAACTGTGAGGAAGGTGAAAACAATATAATACAATTTATTCAACTATGGTTTGAACTTTATTTTGAAACAAGTTTTTGGATAAACTTATGTCACTGGATGTCTGCTTTAAACGTTGTTTTATTCCTAGGAAATTGTTCAATTTCAGTTAGGAAAGTATGCTAACGATATATTCCTTGAAATTTTATCAAGTAGTGGTGCATTTCATTATGTAAAAAATCGACTTTTTCTTATCCCTTTCAGCCATGCTAACTGAACAGACTACGTTGTTACGAATTAACACGTTGTTTTTGTACACCTATTTCATTGCTTACAACAGTTTAGTATTGAACTTATTTTTTATGTGCAACAAACCACTCCTTTACCCCAAATATCTTGTTTAAAATCAGCTCGGAGCTGAACGCAAAATGGTAGGAAACCCATTTCCTCCCGCAGTTTTCGCCAGGCCAATAAAACATAAAATATCATCTTTAAAATCTATGGATCCCTCGGACTGGACGGAGCTGACCATCTTACTCGCACTCGTTTTTTCCCAACCTCTACACCTCCACGATAGTATCGCGATCCAGAAGGGGAAAAAAAGCGGCAGACGTACGATGGACACGGTGGGACAGTTGTAAAATAAAAATCTCCTTTCTTTACGATCGTCGAAACGAAAACGTACGAGCACGCACCGCGTCGCCCGGTGCGCTCTTCTGGTGGTCTTGGTAGTATAAAATCATCACGTTTATTTTAGTTTTTTTTTTTCATTTCGCCTTACAGTCAGCTTCCACCGTCCCCGCTCCACCGTGTGAAGATATCGATCGAGAAATTAACCATCGACACCTTTTGCTAGCGCGAACGCGTTTTAATTTCTTTTCCAGCTCGTTGGAGTCGTTCGAGACGAGAGAACGAGCTCCAAGTTCGAATTGGTCCGATCGGGGATTAAAAAAAAAACAAAAAAAAAACAAAAACAGAGGAATCACTAGAACCTGTAACCCTGTGCGGGCAGGATTTGGACGGCGCGAACGAGGTGTCGATCAACGACCACCACTCCTGCTGATGCGTTGGTCCACTCGCCATCACATAATAAACTCGCCTCTGTAGTGGTCGCTCCGTGGAACATAAACACGGCGCGGAATGAAATTGGTTAAATATTTAAATTTATTATTAAATTTATTTTATGGGATGTCTCATTATAGAATTAGATTGATGAGTCATGTGTGAAACCGGGGCCTCTGGCACCGGGGGCCCTTCCACGTTGTTTCTGGATCGCGTTTCGTTCGCGTCAAAATGTCACCGAAACGGTGAGAAACTTTCTCACCTCGGCCCCGATCTGCAGGGGCGTGTGGGGTGGTTGTGACTACGCCATGACCGCTGCTGAGACTTGCGGAACGAAAAGGAAGCTGCGCTCCAGCTATGATTTGTTTTACGATTTTACCCGTACCGTAAGATTATGGCCGCAACCAGTTCGATCGGCTGTTGCATAAAAATGAGCATTAAAAATTAGCAAACGCCAGCGATCGTTTCAGTTTCGGCGAAGAGTGTGATTGATTCGATGGGCTCGGCCGTTTGATGGTTCCGAGAATCTTTCACGCAACCCGTTCTCTTTCACCACCAGTTCGAGTCGCCTTTGACGAAACCGTACCGTTGTCCGTCAATCTGACAACATTCTTTGTGGTCTTTATTTGTGGGCTGCCTGCTTACCAAATAAGTCCACCTTCATGCTCCAACTGATTCCAGCGCAACTGTTCTCGGAAGATCGCGAACCGATGGTGGGCTTGGGCGCTGGTCTTTCGCCCGGATAGGACAACTTATAGGACCATATCGGCTTGACGGATGGCGCATGCTGGCGACGGGCTCGTATGCTTTGTCGACGGCCGACAGTTCCGAAGAATTTGTCCACCTCTGTCGGCTTATTGACAGTAAGGAGTCGGGATCGAGCTGCGAGCAGTCCCGTCCCGAAAATAAGGCATCGGCGTGTGCGGTGAGGTTCCTTTTTGTCCGTTTTCTCCCTCATTTTGCAAATCACATGTGCCAACTCGGGCCAATTAATTCACGCATGATTGGACCACTGTCAGTTCCAATTAGTCGTGGTTAAACATTTGCACCTTCCATAGCGTTCACGGCGAGAGGCGCTCATCCCGCGTGCCAATCGTCCTTCGGCAAATGGTGGAACCGATCGGGTGGGCACAATGGGCTGTTCAATTATGTTGAGTCATGGTTAATCTTTAATAAACGTTCGGAAACTTTGCGAAGTGCCTTTAGAAAAACAATTAGCCAACAATATGTACCATAAATTAAATTACGGCTCATTCAACAATTAATATTGAAAACCTCTAAAACTACTTTCAAAATCTTGAGTTTTTTCCGATAATTCAAAGGTTTACGTAGCAAATTAATTGCTTGCTAATTTACTAATTTGATGGACCCACATAAGTCTTAAGGCGGAAGTAATAACAAGATTGAATGATTCACGAAAAGATTTCCCAATTTCTCCTGTTTTTTTTAGTAAAGAAATGGTATGAACCACCCCATACACGTAAACAAACATGCCCAACAGGGGTTAATATGGCAAGGCCGTTATTTAAAAAATCAAATAAAATCGAATGGTATGAAAAATTGCAACAGTAGATTTAAAAATCAATCCAAATAAAAATCGTAGTTCCGCGTTCAACACATCAGTAAATGTTAACCTTGAATCTATTTTAATCAGTTTTGGTGCCACAAAAAATGCATTCCAAATTCTACCAAACCCCTTCTTTATCCGCGCAATTCTGTGAATGTTCCATGCACCGAAACAGCCCCATCTTATCCCAGTGTTCGATTATATTCTGCGTGCGCTTGAGTTCTCGTAAACACTAGCCGGCGTTACGGCCCCCTACCTACCGTCGTTGAGGAGAAGGTGGAACCTGTTTTCCAACCGACGTCCAAATACTCATAAAAGCCCGGTGTGCAAAATGTCCTGGGCGAAGGAGCCATGTTCAACCTGTTGTCTGTGCACGCCCGAGCCTATGGTTCTTTTTTCTCGTTTAAGCTTCAACGAACCATCTTCTGGCTGGTGAATTTAGCCGCGAACAGAGGCGAAGACAAAGTTCCGCGAAGCGGTAGACCTGTGCGAGACCACCGAAGAGACCACTCGCAGGAGGGAAGGTTCTTCCAAAAATACCAGATGCGAGAGATGTGCCTTACAAAGCATGTGCGTTCACCATGGCAACGGGTTGGCGAAGCACTTCGCTGCTGCTGTCTTCGATGTTACGAATTTCGTTTTCCTTATCTCGCCTCACGGATCAGCGAGACGACGAACCACACTGGCAACCGAAGGTAACACACGCCACCGAGGGAGAAGATGTGTTTAATTTATAGATCAGATGAATGCACACAGATAAATGGCGTGGAGAACTGATAATTTACATAGATACAAACCCAGCCTGTTCGGTGAGCTTCCGTCTCTTTCCTGCAACCAAGTTTTTCCGTTTCCTCTACGTAAGAAGGGTGATGTCAATAATCGAAATCAAACTCGATCAAACGCGCCATCGCTGAGGAGAAAAAACAAACCAAACTCCTCCGTCTGATTGAAGCGATTAGAGTGTTTGTGACAAATTTTTATGGTGCATCTTGGTCCTCGCCAGCCCAAAGCCCAGACATTAGTGCAAATTTTCGACACCATCGATTTGTTGTCTCTGCTTTGGTGCGGTTCGGTGGGACTGTTTCGCCCCGGGGCGGTTTCGTCCTATGGTTGATCACCACCCGCGGGGTCATTTTCTTTCACGGACCGGATGCCAATCGCGTGTGAGGTGGGGTGATCAAATGGTTTATGAGATATTCGATCGAATC
This sequence comes from Anopheles farauti No. 4, assembly GCA_000956215.1. Classification (NCBI taxonomy): domain Eukaryota; kingdom Metazoa; phylum Arthropoda; class Insecta; order Diptera; family Culicidae; genus Anopheles; species Anopheles farauti No. 4. The sequence continues at coordinate 22,024 of JXWZ01013275.1, read as the reverse complement.
ACACCGATAATGAAAGGTTCGCTCGACCGGGACGGTGATGAGGAATGTGAATGCGTGCTGGAAGAGTTTGAACCACAATTGAGTTATGATGTGAAGGGGTAATATTTTCGCTCTCGTCTTTGCAGTTGTGCTGGACAGCTGGATGAGAATTAATTAGTGGATATAATTTATTTGTTGTAGATTCTGAGACATGATAAATCATTGGGGTACCTAAAATCGTTTGTTTTGTTTCAAACGTGAGAGCTATGGAATATAGGATCCTTCCTAATAATTTGATTAGCTTCTGGTTTCGAAACATTTTAGTAAAGTAACTAAAAGTTAAGCTGAAATTTCGCCTTCTGCATGCTGAATTTTTTATTTACTAAGCCAAATAACTTGTTCCTGTCTTTTGTTTTTATCTATCCAGAATCAATTAATCAATCAGATTTTAAAAAAATCTCTTGAATGACAGCAAACAGATCTAAAACATGATAACTAGGATAATAATCTAAAGAGATTTGTATTCTTATCACTTGAATCAGATAACATATAATATTTGGATTGAAAAAATACAAGACAAAGGCTTTAAAAAGAGTTAAAAATTCTGTGAAACATATTTTTAGGGTAGTTCAGCTCGTTCAGCAAGTTTTAAACAGTATCAATCAATTTTAGCTTGTTTATCTTAAAAATATCTTTAAAAATTTAATGTTCATGCTAAATAAGTTGGTAAAAGATACAGTTCTGCTAGGGTATCATTAATCATCATTTGTCTGATTGTTCAACTGTTTGTTAGTCAAATTTTTATTGAAGTAAGCATGAATAGTTCTGTGCATAGTGATCATTTTTCCTCAAATAAAACAAAAAATAACATAACTTTCTGTAGAAAGACGATACAATTTCCGATACAAATAACTGCCAAAGTGGAAACCGAAAGAAATCATCCGCCGATCGCTGTGCTCCATAGCAGCAAGCAAATATGTGTTTGGACTCACATGAAACACTAGAAGTTGAGCTTCTTCCGCCCGTTAGAACCCCATCCGATCAACCCATCCATTTAAGTACCAACTTAACGAAGGATCAAGTGCGTTGCCGATGCGTTTTTCTCGCCCACACTCGGCCACACTTTCAAGGTTGCGCCCGACAACGCACCGAAGTGTCCACCATTTTTGAAGGGCATGGCCAGCGAGAAACCTTTCAAAGGCTCAGGATGAGGCTTAACCGATGAGGACCGGGACTCCCTGCAAGTGAGTTGTTCTTTTTTTAACGAACCAACATCGACTGTCAGCAACAAATGATTCCGAGCGTCTAGCGCACGGTAGGCTTTGGTTTTGACTACAGTTTGACGGTCTGGTCTGTGCGCTGGTGTGCGCCCGCACAAAACCCCACTTCTGCCTACTGTTACCAATGCGTGGCGAGGCTCGAACACAACACCCGAAACCGCTCGAAGTGATGCGAAATGCAAAGTATCTAAATATGTTTCGGATTATGCTCTACCGAACTGGCGCAGACTGTGCGGCGGACGGCAGTACTTAAACACACACAATAAGCTTATTGTACATTATGCTTCTGCTTAGAGACTACCCTTCGTGCCGCATTGTGATGGGTCATGCTTTGTGGCTCGAAAGATCCGAAAGGAATCTTTATCTTCGCTTCACAGCTCAAACGTCCAGACAAAAATTAACGGCCAAATGTGAATGGAATTGGCAAAAAAACGTAAAGTCAGTCAGTCTTGGAGTGTTTTGTTTGGCATTTGTTTGGTTGCAGCGTGCTAATCATGTGCCACTGTATGGATTCACAACATTCTACCCAAAAGGTGTAAGACCTCCAAACAAAAAGCCACTGTTTTGGCTTAATGTTTTGCTTTTCGAGCCAGTTGATATTAGGCCTGACGGTTTTGCTATTTTATGTTTACTAACATTAGGCGGCTTCCATAAATAATGCAAGGAAACGAAGGAATCGAAAAAATCAAGGCATTTTAGTCTTAAGTTTATCGTTTTATGCTATTTAGGACCGCTGCCTTTATAACTGTTTTGTTTAGGTGGATTACTGTTTAATTCATTTTTAAAAAATTGTTTTCAAATTCTTTTACTTAAATGATTTCGAAAATTTTTTAAAGTTTTCGACGAGGTTTTAAACATACGTTATAGGATCTAATTTTATAACCAAGTTTGAATTTGTGTTATTTTATAATTAACATAAGTTATAATCATTCTGCAATTATATCATACTAATACAATATTTGTTATCTTACTGTTTAAAATTGAGGCCATATTCAACAATACTATACCTTTACATTGTGATAACCGCAATCCAGACCACACCGTCTTGACGAAGACTCGCAGTACCGAAAAAGAACATTAGAACATAACCATCGAAGATAACTTCTTCCACGATGTACACGTCAATCACATGGCGGAAGAACTAACCAAATCCTTACGATCCTCGGTACGCTTGATTTAGCTCGACCTGAAGCGCAGACCACAACAGCCGACCGCAAAAGGCAGAGCCCACCAAAAACGCACCTCAAACGATTAGCCAAACCGTCTCGCTCGGAGCCCTGAGGGCCACACAGGCACTCCATGCCTGCACCGGTGTTCGGCTTCTCTCGATTGAACCGAATTTCCCGTCCTTGGACCCCGTTCGGTGGGTGTTCCCGCCTCTGTCCCGTTCGACGTTTGATCCTGCAGGAAGATCAGCTTTCCGACCCGTCGGTTGCATTCGTGCCCCTGTTTCAATTGGGACACCGAATTCGGAAGCCAGATACTGTCATGCATCGTTGAAATCGATTATTTTTTCGGTCCAGTTTCTAGGAAAATTTCATTAGCCATCACCTAGCCCGCAGCGCTTCTGAGAGCACCAGGTCGGTTTCTGTCTTCGATAAGGTGTGTTTTTCTCTTCTACTTTCCCCGTTGCTACCTCTCGTATAAGCAACCATTCGGTTCGTTTAGTTCGAGAGGCTGCAAGATCGGGCTTCAGGAGTTTGTTACGTGGCACAAGCTTAGCCGGTGGGCTTCACATGTGATGTTGGGTGAAGGTGAAGGGAACCGGAGAACAGGCGGCAGAAAGGAGTTCTATCGGTGATGCGTTATATAAACACGAATCACCACTCCACTTCGTTATCTTGTCAATCCATTGAATGGAATTCACATACGGGTAAGAAACGTGGGAAATGTGATGTCGACCGAAAACGAGTCAAGTCATCAGGTGCATAATATGGATTAGGAGGGATATGGAATAACACAACGTAAGAATGATCGCTCTTGAGATGCTATCTGTTTATGAGGAGCTAATTTCGTAACAATGAAAGGATAAGGGTCTTTAATTCAATTATAGCTTGACATAGCTGATGGAACATCGAACGGAACGTAGCATATTCAACAATTGTGAACAAATCAAATCGACACAATCTGATATTATTTTCCATTGTGTTTTAATCATTGATTTACTTGTAGCTATGAAGTGCTTAATCGAATCAATCGTTTTGTTTTTCTTATGATTTTAAACATAAAAGATACCTTTTTGAAAATGTTTCTATGTCTTTTTAATAAACCATTCTGATTTTTTTGTTTTGACATATTAGAACAAAATCTTTTTTATGTACAAAATTATTTTATTTTATTAAATTTTTGTCGTGTTTTTTTAAAAATGCATAAGCTTAGCGTTCGTTCATTCCATTTGATGTAATTCCCTTAGATAACTGAATAATGTAATTATAAATTAATATTTCAAAGAAACTGGGTACATTTTCGATATAAAACCAAACGAAACGGTGCACAAGGGTTATACTCTCCTTCTTTGAACCATTTGGATTCTGGTCAATTGGATAATCTGTAATTTCAGTTTTACTTATTTTACGTTTTTTTATTATCTAAAACTGAATCTTTCCACTTGCGTCATTGCCTTTTAGTACCTTCATTAAAACGATACTGTGCAATACCAATAACGAGAGCAACGTACAACACACGCAGCCATGCTCCTAATTTAACTTGAGGAGTTTCGAAGGGGAAATAAAAACAAATTCTATAGGAATACAACCTCGTACGGAATAGCAGCAAGTTGACGAAAGAAACCGAACCGATAAAAAAAACCAGTAGGAATAATAACGAAACACTTGTTGAAGAAATCGGACTCCCGAGCCTGGAAGGATTTTCGCTGCTCATTGCAACACGACACCGTTACGGATGTATGAAATATTCATTCAATTTTCGGTGTTAATTTGGCCCACTGGGAGCGTTATCACTCGACACGATCGTTATCTCGGGCGTTTGAGTATTTTCTCCCCCTGAAGTGGGTCTGTTTTGTCGTCCCACGCGTTGGTAAAAAGGGACACTCCACCTAGACCAGCGCCGGGTGGTGATTTATAAGATCAGGAAGCCGCATATCAAAATCCACAAATGATATGATTAAATTATTTCGCCACTTTATTATACAGCGAACCATTATCGTTGACCAAGGGGAACTACCGGTGTGCGTTTTCGTCCTTTGCTTGGGCGGTTTTGATAGGGCGTATTTTTGGACTGTGTGGAGGGTGTTGCTGGTGGGGTGTTTTTCTCCGAAAATTTGAACCTTTCCCCGCGAAACACATGGGCTGCACGTTGGCGTGGTAAATGTATGCAATTAATTTTACCTAAACCCACGAGTGGAACTTTGGATTGATGATTCAGTGACTTTGGGAAGCCGGAAGAATGAAACGATCAGAGAGTAGAGTTTTCGGCAAACCACCTCACGCTTCGGTTAAAGCGTAACATTTTAAAATTATTAAATACAATATTCTACAAAACGATCTAAAAAAGGACTCAAAATTCGTGTAATTTTTTACATTAAATTATATTTTTATTCTACTCTGTATGTTCTGTATTCTGTAACTTCTATATATGTAAAAACTCACTACGAACTGGGTTTTCTCAAGCATCATGCAGAAGGGGAATCACGATAATTCAACCGCTGTGCCGTTCTCATTGTACTCCGTCGAGGAAAAGACACCCATAATTTAAGGCAACCGAACATGACTCCTGGGCCCGGCAGCATAATTCGCTCGTCCGGAGCTGTGCGTGTGTGCAATTATCCCGTGTCAGTGGTCGGTAGTGTGGCGGTGCGTTTTCGTTGCCTGTCAGTTAGCTGGTGAGTTTTTTTCCCTCCTGCCCGTTTTATTCTCTTTCCCTAGCCGGCGCAGTTTTCCCTGGTGCGTTTTTCCCTCCAAATAAGTTGTGCTTCGTGTTCGCTTTTCCACAACAGCATGCTTCAACTGAGCAAACTAAATTATATACAATAACAACGGGCTTACCAGGATTTTCGACTCGTTCAATTGGTGATGGGCGATGGGTGGGTGGGTGGCATCCTACGCCGTGTGCCAAAAACGCGCGGAAGGGAACGGTGTTGGTGTTTTTTTTTCCCTAGTGGAGCGTGTAGATGCCAGCATAATTTAAGGGGCGTTGCTATAACAACTTAACTTGCAGCTTGTCAGATGCTGCTGAGTTTGATTACGCGTCCCGCTGGGGTTTCGAGGAGGTTTCAGGCGTTCTAGAAACGCTGGGTGACGCTGGGTGACGGAGGGTATCGTATTATCTTTTCAAGTGCGAGAACACCTCGACGTTGAGTTTGTTGTTCATTTGCGAAAGAAGCATATGTTTTTGTGTGTTGTGTTTATTGATAATCTCGTTTCGTGGCACTGGTTTGTCAAAATATCGTAGAGTGTTTTTTTGTGCAGAGAATTATTTGATTTGCTGGTTTGTTTATCATTGTAAAGGATTAATATTTAAAATTTATTGATCAATATTATTTTGAGAATACGGCCAGGCCGTCACTACCAACTAAAAACCAACTAAAAAAAAAATAATTGACAATTTTAAATTATTCTATATCAACACATTCTTTTCAAGGCGCTTCATTTAGTTTGGCCTATACATTTTTTTTACTAGGAAACGAAAAATATTTGTATAAAAAAACCTAAATATTTTTGGAAAATTGATTGAATTTTCTACACAATTTCAAGGACGTCTTCCTTCCTTTTCATATTGGATTCGTGTGAATCTTGTTTCATAATTAACATACAATGAACATAAATTGTTAACGCATCGAATTTCACGAGTTGTATCTGTGACTGTGCATGTGAGGACTTGCCTGGGTCCCTCAGCCTTACGTTGTTTTACCGGCATTGTAACCCATCCTCATTTAATGCCGCGTTCCATAATTATCAAATGAACGATGACAGATAAATTCTATTAAGACGATCCCACCAACACCCATCAAGCAGCCTACTGCTGCTGCTGTTTTATGGCCGCTCCTTTACCTCCCTTTCGGAAACCGGCTTATCCCGCCGTCCACCCTTAGGTCGACCGTTGGTCGCTGTCAGTCTTCATGATTTCCGACACAGGGTCGCCGCGTGAAGCTGGTTGGAAATTGGGTGCAAATTTGCCAGTTTCTCCCGCCACGTCGGCTCCGCTTGGAAACACGGCACGTGTGCGGGATGTGGGAATCATCTACCAACGCTGCGATGTTTGTACGCTCATACGAGATTGTGTGCCTTTTTGCATAATTGAATCATGTTGCTAACCCTGACGATTATGGATGGATCAGAATAAAATGGCTATTAAAAACGCCATAGCAACCGATAGTGGAGAGGAAGCGGTAGTTATGTGGGAAAGTTCGTTGCACATTTTCGATAACCTCAATGTGCCGTTTTCTTCAACAGTATAAAGAAATTAATTTCATTGTAGTCAACATGCAGTAAAATTTTCCCCAAAAATATACATCTAGTATGAAATACCTCTTGACGCGTGATTTTTCATTTGTAATTAACTGAATTTTGAAGGAAAAAATCTTTTTCACACGAATTTTTCACAGCAGGTCAAAATGTTGCACCGCTTGTGTGAGATTCAGACCAAAAAATTGATTAAATAAAAGGAATCGGTAACCCTTTAGGTGCGTGCACCATAATCCAATGAAAGGGTTATCTTGAGAAAATGCTTCCCCTTTCGTTTACCTGCTAGGTGATTTTTTGGTCCGCTGCTAGTCTAAAAGGGGAATAATTAGTTTCTTTTACGTTTCACCAATTAATTTTAAAATGGTTCATGTGCACAAAAATTGTTCATCTTTTTTTAAACTAAAATTGTTATCAGTATTTTTCTGTTTTATCTATTTTTGTTTTTCTTCCGTTCATATAAAACGTATCTATCCGCCACATCAAATGGTAATTTCTAGCTTCTAATGTATTAATTTTACAATTTTGTATCACGAATATGATTGAAGAAAATTCTTCTTCTTGGATTTATTTGTAATTGCTAGAAACATTTGTAAAGTAAAAAAAAAACTATCATCAATTCGTATGTAATCATAAATCGTCACACTCTAACCACGTCACGCACAACAACACGTGAAATATTTGCGAAACCTTTGAACTTTTACAATGTAAATAAACAAAGCAACCCTTGATATTTTTATAGCGAATGAATCGTCTTAATCAATCCAGGTCGTTCAAAATTGTCTATGGAATTCATACCGATGGGAATTTAATTTTCAAAGAGTAATGATTGCAGGAAATTTCAAGCAATGAAGGGGAAGTTAAGGAAATTGAGAAAAAAACGTCTTAAAAATGGGATGTCAATAATCTCACGGATACTTCTGCGGATTCAATCAATGAAATAATTTTTGGGATAAATTATGGGTTTTTGTCCCGAAATAAGAAAGACGCAATCCACACTGTACACACTCCGTGAGCGTTTCCTGCAAGTGTGCTTTGTTTCGATTGACCTCACAATTAAGGACACCTTTGCACCCTGAAGTTCAAAGCCATTAATGAAATTGGTTATTTGACACATTTTTTCCTCCGACTTTTGGTGCACTAGTGCTTTTTTTTTATTGATTAACGCTGTGGCGTTGTGCAAATAAAAACCAAAGTTCGCAATATGCTTCTGCTAAAGGGTTTCTGCAAAGGGTGTAATAGTTTGTTTCGTTATGGACGTACTGAGAAGAAACGGGTAAATAGTTCCAATTATTACTCGCTTTCGGTCTTCTTGTACCGGGAAATGAAGTGAAGGCATAAAAAGGACGAACGACGAATGATTGCTCGTATTGATTGGACATCGATCCTGCTGCGGTAGCACCGATGTTGGCAACCGTTGGTTACGGTTGCTGCAAAAGGATTCGCTCATTCTTTCCTGGGCCAGTCACGTCTGCCTACCATATGCTACGTCAATCCTAGATAATTCGGCCGCTTATCCCACGACGGGAATACCTCGTTCGACCCTGATCTCGATCGATCGGTCCGCTCGTGGTGGCAAACGGCAGTGGGTCGAAAAATTAGACTTTACAAAATAAAATATCCATTTCCGATCGGCCATTTGCAGCGCAAGGCTCTACCCGGGTCTGAATAAGATGGGGTGATTTTGGGTTTTTTTTGTTGTTGTAAGCCTCACTTTCATGTTATTCGTTTCTCAGGAAAACAATTATTATTTATGTGACCGCTGTCCGGAGATCGATACCGCAAAACCACGGAGGGTATGCGAGTTTTTCGTTACGTCTTGCTCCTGCGCGCCGGTTGATTGATTTTTCCTCTGAAAACGGAAACGGATTGTTTAGTGGGCATTGCTCACTTTTTTTCCTCCCCCCCGCCACCTCCGGCCGACCTCCCGAATGATGGAATTCTATTCAATTTCATTCGAAGCTATCGTTTTCATTGGTTATGCCGCTTCGGATGGTTTTTATCGTTGTTCGGTTTGATCCTATTGGGTATGTTATTTGATTTGTGGCCAGTGACCAGATCGTTGCCATTTTGACACGGACGCGTGGTGAGGTCGTTTTGGGCTTTGGGCTTGAGTTTTTTGAAAGGATCCATCCATCAGCTGTGTGGTGGACGTTGCGAGAGACGAATGTAGGATCCAATTACTGAAGGTTATGATGAAATAGTCAAACCGATCACCATATGCGGGTGATAACGATTTCGGAAGGTTTTTTTTATTGTTTCTCTGTATTTTATACTAATATTACGAATCGAATCGAAATATAATTAAATTTAGAACTTTTAGTATTTTTCATCCTCAAAATAAAACGAAATCGAATGTTTGTATCATACTCAAAATTGAATTTAAAAAGAGATTGTTTGCATAATTTTGTTTCTTATTTGGAAAAGAAACCGTCGTGTTCCGTTTATGAATGATTACCACATCATTGAGAAGAGCTTCACTTCTGTGCCCTTCGATCGCTATTTTATTCATAATGATAGGTAAGCTATCCATTGAAAAGAAACAGCTGTTACAATAATTTACTGTAAAAGGATGGATAAAGCTACCATTATCAAGTAGTTTCTGAAACATGTTATCAAAATCACTAGTAATATATTAATTCAAAATTTTTAAAAGAATATTTTAAAACTCCTTACTACGTAAAATATTCGTAAATCCTGTATATTTCGATTCTTAATTTGAAATTGCCATTTTAAGGATGGCTATGTTTATTTTCTTACTTAAGGTATCGAGTATGCTTACATTTTCTTCGTGCAATGCCTTTATTGTTGTTACATAAAATATTAATATGTCAAGAGTATAACTTTTGTTAACACAATTTTTAAAATAAAATCGATTTGCTAAACTTATTCAACCTTTGAAAAAATCCTCAAAAGTAATAACAGTTTGTTTAACATGCACATAAAGAAAAAATAGAGAAAAATCTTGGCTACTATACCAAATAGCTAAATTTCATGGTTCTTTGTTTAGTCATTAAACTTACTTTGTTAGAGTTTGTTTGAAATTTTATCAGTTGACCTTCATTTAGCAGAACTGTTGTTACCATGGAACATTGGCTTACGCTGCAGTAGAATGATGAGCATTGCTGAATGCTGTAACTTGCTTTCTTCTCCCAATCGACTGTTGATCGGCGGCTGCTAGCCGTTCCATTCAAGCAGCCCATACCAAGAATGCTCACTCCCAAAGAGGCTGTAGTCGTCCTACGGAAAACCCGTCCAACGATCCGTCAGACAGGGTGCCAAAGCGAATGCTACCGAATGTTCTTGCTGCCGCGATCGTTCAGCCTGCGCTCCGTTCCCATCGATCGACGCCACTGGACGATGCGTGTCTCCCATCGTGGGTGCGTTCGTGCTGACTACTGACAGTCGGCGGTCGGTTCGAGATCAGCTACTGTTTGCGGCAGTCTGCCCCTTACGGTGCGTCCTCCCGTGCCACTTTCCGCTCGTTAGTGGTTCCTGTCTGCTTCCTGCCGCGTTTTTTGACAGCACCAAGGTCTGGAAGAGCGAGATTGGTATTCGAGTTTTTCTTATTTTTTTTTTCTTTTAATTTTATTTGGAGGAGTACATGCCATAAGATCTTACGAACCGTATCCCGAGCGAGATAGGGCGCTATCGCGGTAGACCATGATCCAGTCCGTGTCCCGCGGAGAGACGAAACGAAGCGCACGTCATAATTATGAGGAAAACCCTGCGCTGTATCTTATTCTCGTCTGTCACTTTTGACAGTTGATAATTTTCAAACGAATCATTGCAGCGTTTTGTTCACCGGTGCCCTTTCTCTGCAACCCCGTCGACGTCGTTCTTCGGTGGACGGCTTGGGTGAATCTGGAGCACTGCTGTGCCCTTTTCACTTGCCACTCATGAATTGTATGAACAACATGTGTGTTGCGTTTGTTACGTTTCTCTTAACTCAAATAGGTAGGATGCGAAGTGTTATCGAACAAACGAAAATATGATTCAAAAGGTTTATAATATACTAAGCATTTTCTCAGAACTTAGAACTTAGAATGTTTTCTCTGTTTCAATATAAAGAAAACAGTATGTTGCTATTAATTTATTTAAAAAGAAACCTCTTCCAATTAACACGGCTTGATACCCCTTAACGTCAGGTCGATCGCACATGCCGGGTAGAGTCGGGTAAATGGTGCTTCTGGTTTTTGTGTTTGTGTGTATGAGTTTTTCTGGCATTTTTTTCCTCAACTCCTCTGCAGACTCAGTTCGCCTTTGATGTGCCGACGCCTCATGATCGGTTATGTTGTTGAACATTGTTAAAACTACGTTTTTTTCCTTTCGATTCCGATCACCACCAGCGAACGGGTTTGTTCGCCGCAGCCGGCACCATTCCGGAAGACGGAATGGATCTAAGGATCGTTATGATGATTTTGTTCGCATCCCTATACGGGTGCGTTTTGTTTGCGGCATTTGCATTGCTTGTTTCTGCCTCCGTGATCTTGTTCAATATGTAACATCTTATTTGAGCAAGGTAAATGTTTCGAAAAGTGACATATTAACGTCGAGAGGACGTCGCTTTCAAGATTGATGTGAGTGTGGAAGGAAATACAAGCGAACAAGTGTGGTGGATCAGACTCGAGACAATCACTTTTTTGGGGGTAGTTTGGTGCTACTGTGCTGTGTGCAATTTGAGAAATTTGTATTTGATTGACGCGTATTTTTTGTATTGTTTACTAAGTATTTTACAAATCTTATTTTTATACTAAATTCATATTTCTTTACTAATCGTATTCAATTTTATTAATATAATAATCATAATTTTATCGGTTATGGAATTTACTTGCTCTATTTTTTGTATTCTTAGTTTAATACTAAATAAATAGATAATTTATGAAAAGAAACTGTATAAAATGTCATCATAAATGGATTATTACACATTTTTATCTTCTTAAAACATTATCATGATGTATGTAACATTAACAGAAAACTTTTAGGTAATCATACGTTCATACGTTTAATACAGTTTTTATTATCAATGTTATGATAAATATATTCAGATGATTTATCAACAATTTTTTCTCCAAACCGGATCTTAATATGCTTTAACAGTTTTATTTGTTTTTTTTTATAAGAAAAACCAGATTTTTCTAAAACTGTAAGCTATTTTAAAAAAAATCTCTGCATGCAATTCTTTAACTAACATACACAACAGATAGGTGTAACTTGTAACAGTGATGAACTCACTTTCAAAAGCGCATTTTCCTTGCAGTGTAATAGTAAAAGCTTTTTTTGTCAAACAAAGTGAAGACGTACATACGCAACACGATGTTGTTTCGTTACCTGTCCACAAATTGCGCTCTCTGCGTATTCAAGGATAAATTTGATCCTTCGTATGTGTGCGTGCTGGCGGATGCGGTCTATGGAGAGCGTGCATTGTTCAATAAACGCCGCAGAGAAATCATCCATCCCCTCTTTCGTGTTCGGTCGAATGATCCGAAATTGAGAGAACGGCCATGAAGTAGGCGTGGCTTCGTCGATATCGCAATAATGGAGCGATTCTAAACGGATGCTGCACGGCTGGCTGTCCTAGGCGTAGGGCATAGATTTGCCCGGTCGCTCTGTTTTGGGTCCTTTTCGTTGTCAACCATTAACAAAGCGGCGGTACAGAGACGCCAGCGATTGTTTCGGGATGGCATACGCGTACCATCAAACATGCAAAATGTTGTTTGAAAGCCACTTACTAAATGCTTCCGCTGAAACGTGAAGCAAATTTCCGCCCCAGAAGTGGGCGCATCACGCATTAGTGTAGTGATCAATTTAACGAGCCGCCGATGGTTGGGGATGTTTTCGGCAGGAGATAATACAATGTAAAAATATGGAGACAGCCTCAACCGCAAAGGTGGCGGAAAGAAGTTGGGGAAAATTAAATCGTAAGTGCGAAGTGCAGAGCAAGTGAAGGAGATATATGATGCTACGTTTATTTTAATCATACAATCGAGCGAATTTAATGATAAACATTGATGAAACACATACCAATTCCAGATGTAGTCTGGTCAGAATGTTCCAGTTCAAACGGAATGTTGCATCTGCTGGTTGCTTTGATTTGCTTATGCATTTGTTTGGACTGACGATTTTCCTGGTAGCGCTGCCTTCCGCATTCTGATTGAGGTTTTTTCTCCACCCTGAAGAAAAACAAATGAATTTATCATCACGCATGAATGGTTTGCTGAGTGGAACCGTAGCTTCGAACCATCGTTTCATGCAGACGTTAATTGACTCGTGAAGCTGGTTTATTCGGTCGCAACCAGCATAATGATCCTCTGAAAACAACTTATGAAATTCTTAAACAAACGCGATGCGTGTTTCGCATCCCGGGAAACACTTTCCTTCATTCATGCTGTTCTTTATTGCTCAGTTTGCAGCATAAAAATGACGTACGTACGTGATCGTTTGCATTGTTTACGTCAAAACCGTTATGATTGCAAAAAAAAATGTTGAAATCGCCACTTGCATAGCGCAACAGTTGGGCCGTAAAAAACCCAACGTTGATGAATGATTATGGCCGGGCTACTTTGTGCTACTGTTTTTGTTTACATTACTTTATATTTTCTTTCCATCTTTTTCTTTCTCTCTCTCCTCTCCATCTCTCTAACACACTACTTTTGTTTACACTACTCGCATAAGTGCATCATACTCGGAGGCCTGCACTGATCGATGCAGTTCAATTAAGTTGTAACCCATCGGCGAACGGTTCGGTCCGGCTTAAAATTCATTGAGAACGTTAGCCACGCTACCGAACGTGATAGTTTACGCGTTCTCAACATTGGCAGCAGCATTACCTCCCCGCTTAATGGGTAACACTGTTGCGCAAAACGGCAGCTTATGCAAAACCAAACAAAACAAAAGGCATTCGAGATTTTTGAACCGAACCATCGATCGGACGATGAAACGGGGCTGAGCATACGAGTGCACTTGATTGTCTGCAATCGGTGGCAATTTTGCAACACGGATGGTTTAATGTTTACACTGACTTCTTAGTTTAGATTTTGTAAATCTCGTTTGCGTGGTGAAGGAAGCGAAGGGTAGAGGCTGGAAACGAGCAAAAGCGGTGATCGTTTATGTGCTTGATTTACAATTGATTTGTACGATTAGACGAGTTCTTCCGCTATTAATAATTTTATTCTTGAACTCAATTAAAAAAACGTTTCCTGATGTTTTTTGATACTAATAAATAGTAAGTTTGCGATTGATAATTAGGCTCTCATATTTTTTATTGCAATTTGACCTTTCATTCAATTTCATTTCGATCCAATTCGATTTTTAGTTCAACGGTGTTGAATACATGGCTGAAATTGTAAATCATATGGTTTATTTCTCTTTCAAAGACTATTAAAAATCTCAATTATGGTATGAATGAGAACATAGCTTTTCCAGTATATTTATTCGATATTCAACTTAAAATTGCGATTAAGCTTGAGTTTACATGCCCAATAAAACGTACAATCTTGGGTACGTTAATAAAAACATTATAGTTTAATAAATATTGAAAAGCTCTAGCTTTCGGACATTGGTATCGTCAGTACCATCCATCAGATCAGTCCAACCAAAATACAATTGAAAATGAAATATTTCTAGAAAAATCTACCTGAAAATATTCACTTAGAGATTTAAAAGCTGTTTTAAATTGCCTCAGTTATTTGAGCTTCAATATTACAAGTAGTTAAAGCTACTATTTGTATCGAAAACAAATGGATGTGTTGCATCGAAAACAGATGGCAAACTGTCGAAAAACAGAACTTCTTAAGTTTTATGGATATAAAACTGTAAAGGAAAAACACTATTTTACCTATAAAATTATTGTATTGCTGCAACGAATTTCATTAAACAAACATGCATGAAATGCATAACGCTTCGTTTGTAATAAAAACCGAACGATTCTTCCAGTGTGCGCTCTGTCCAAAAACAACCACTCGTTTTCGCACGCAAAAAAAAAACACAAACGCGTACGAAAAGGACAAGCTCAGATGCACTTTTGTGTGCTGTGCGTCTTTTTGTGAACGATTTTTTTTTCTAACAGCAACAAAGTGCATCATGCTCGCAGTCGAAAATAAAGCAAACACAGAAATAAAAATAAGAAAAGCGCTTGGTTTTAAATACATTGCTTCGATGGACTTCGTTCCGACTGTAGCATGTGCTGTGTGTGTTTGTCCTTTGTGCAAAACGAAAAAGACAGTCGGTTTAAGGCAGACCATCCTCAGGCCATGCATGCCAGCCAAACGGTCTCGCGCAAAGGGCAACGCAAACACACGCCAAGAAAAAAAAATGAGCAAGCCGTTCGTTGGAGTGGATTTTCACAAAGGGACCACCGAAATGGGAAGAAGTCAAGAGCGCGGTAGTGCGCAACATAAACCAGCATAAGAGCCAGCAACCAGCATAGAACCATCGTTGTCTCTTTCGCACCGGTTCCATCACTTTCCCGCTCTGTTCGCCTGAAAGAGAGGCTGTTCGCTCTCTCGCGGACCCCGGTTATGCTCGCTCTGCCTTCGAGTTCGAGCCCGAGCTCACGCACACAGCCTACTGCCGTCGCTGCCGTATGTTGAGGGAGATCAAAAAATGTGTAAAAATTAGTTTACATTTAAATCTCCGTCCGCGAGGATCGTGCCGTGCGGGTCGGTCGCGCGTTTTGTGTGTCGTGTGTGAAGAGTCTGGCTTTTTTGTGACCGTGGTGTTGTTTTCTGTAACCGGTGATCTGGTCCACATCGCCCGGATGAACGCAAAACGTATTTCTCGGTGGAGAAAGCGGAGGAAATTAAATTGATAACAGTGATAATAGCAAAAAAACCCGAAAAATAGATAGAAAAAAAACATCTGCTAGTGTAAAAAAGCCCGTTGTGCAATACGAGAAAATACATTGTGTAAACGGATGCAAAAAAGAAGTGAATGTGATAAAAACGGTGTAGTTTAAAATACGTGTCGTATCGCAGCCCACCATCGAGAGTGATTTAACTAAAAGGTGAATTTTATTGTCCTAGCTTTAACTCAACATACACTTTTAAAAGGACGTTTGTTGTGCACTCCAAGCTTCCCTGGTTCGTTTCCCTTGCTGCGATGGCCCATTTTGCGAAGGATTATGGTCTTTACGGAGCGGATGTTAATGTGAAGAGCTAAAGTGTACGATTACAGCTTAATCTTCCCGTCCTGGTGAATAGGATTCGTTTTTGCCGATGAACGTTTGTTTGTGCCCGTTCAGTACGTGTGTGTGTGTTTGTGTGTGTGCGTTTGTCAGGCTACGGTCGAATCTGAAAAGGACATATTTTATTTATGCTTGAGGTCCTTTCTGGTTCCGAGATCTACGGCACAAACGGTACACAATAGCGATGGGCGGGCTGGCCCATCGTGATGCGTGTCATATGAAACCCGGCCTCGCCAAGAGCATCGAGCCGTGGAGCATATATTTGAGGGAAGGTTTGCGAATGGTTTGCCAGCGAGAAGACGCTGGGAAGGGTCCGCTTTTCGTGGAAGAAAAGCTCGCACACACACACACCAAGCACAAAAAAGCGATTATCCAAGCGTGAAATAAAGTTGTAAACTCGCACGCGGTACAAGGCTTCCGAAGTAATTTGAAACGAAGCCGGACGAAAAAAAAAACATTTCAAATCAATTTTGCCACATTTGAGATGCTTTCTTTTAAATTTCCATTTAAATCAATTTTTCATTCAATGTTTACTTTTCAAGTGACTTACGCCGCGATGTTTTTATTTTACACACGTAATATTAACACTATTATCGTTTAGCTTCTGATGTTTGCAGCTCCACATCAGTTGGTGTGATAATCGCTTGCTTCTACCCTATCGTAGCAAGTAATCCCGGCCAGTCAATTTACTGGCGGCTTCCAGTGCCGCGACAAAACGTTTCCCTTGTTGGGGAAGCCTTTTCATAAACCCTTTTCACTTGGCTTCCGTGCAGGTTCAGAAGCTCGCTGGGTCAATTACCATCGACCTCGCCTACCATCGTCCGCGACCGCAACCACTTTCTTCCGCAAAATCCGTCGGCAAAACGGCTAAAACCTGCACTTGGTGACATTAATCCCCACGGATGATAGTGCTTCTGTTCTGTTCGGTGTGGCGCACCGCTATCAGCAGGCGGGTGGGCACGTTCGTTTCCATGACAAACCGTGTTGGTGTAGCAGCTTCTGAGGTGTATGCAAACGATGCAAATAAAGGGAGCAAAAAAAAGCAATGAATGAAGAATGCAACACCCGAACGCACATGCAATTAATGCAGGAAGAAATAAACAAAAAGAACGATTGCGACGGTACGATGGAACGTGTCAATTTGGTGAACTCGTTTAGCGCGATGCATTTTCATTGCGTGCCGGCTAACCCACCTACAATTTACACCTTGGTCTGGTCGAGTGTGACTAGAGTGTTCGCAGTCTCTTTCAACATTTTGCTGTGTTTAATGTTGATTAAAACACAACGCACTGTCCAAGGTTTTTCCGATGTAGATGGTCTAACTGGTGTAGCTTCTGCTTGCTTTAATTATACTTACAAGAACCTAATACTGAGGAAAAAATGGTCTTTGATGTCTTTACTTGTTTGTTTGTCTATTTATTTGACTTTTACGTTGGTTGAAAATGTTTTTATTAAGTTCAGATGTACAATTCAGTTTTGCTCAGTGCGCTGCATTTATTGGCCTTGTCAATGTTTTGTTACCATTTTTTAAGTTAATTTTATCTATCGATCATACTGACTGAACTGAACTGACTTTATCGATATCGGTGAATATAGGAATAGAACAATTAAAAACCTCGGTCAGAGAGACAACTTTAAATTTGACTTACTTTAAATTTTACACTTATTTTACGATACGTTATAATTTCCCATTATCATTAATTTATTAAGTTTTCTCAATTTAATTGTATCATATTTACACTATAAACATTATTGAAACATTAATTATCTACAATGTGTACTACAAAAAGGAACAATGGGAACTTAAAGTAATTTAAGAACAAGAATATTTATCTTAATTCATCTGTCAAAAATTGAATAAAGTGTCCAATAAAGTTGCATAATCAAATTCTCATCACACAAAATACGATATAAATTTTTCGAGCACCTTTGACAACTCTAATATGTTTATGAATTAACCTACTTAACATTCGTTTGATGATTGATGTTTTCAGCTTCGACTAAAAAAAAAACTCGACTAAAAAACCTTTCTTAACAAAATTAATATCGAAAATATCGCGAATGCTCTACCAAACAAGTATGCAAGTTGTAATTTAGCAACAGCTCCATAATCAGGATAGACTCTACTATATGGAAAATACACTCAAATTATGCACACTTTTATAGAAGAAAAAGTGATAACCAATTTGTTTCCGGCCTGAGATGCATCTGGTTGTTGGTAATTAAATACGCCCCTTCGAAAGGAATGTTATTGCAGAACTTTTTTCTGCTTATCAAACGTGGTGTCTAGCCCAGATCTTCGATTTTGTTTTGAGATACTTGGAACAATTTTTTATTTTATAAAATAAAATTTATTAACAAGTATTTCAGAAACAAAGAAATATTCGTACATATTTTTTTATTTAAAATGAATAAATATGTTTTGCGTGGGTCGAAACCAATTCCTTAGGGCTAAAAAGTGGCGCCCGAAACCGTCGGGCAGAAAGAAAAGTGGTTGCGTTTCGAGGCGATTGGTTTTGTCAGACATGCTCACCGCCAAAACCGTCTGATCCTCTTTGTAACTCCGGAAGCCGGCTTTGTCTGTACCTTATGTTTACCAATATTGTACCAGAAATGCCGCTCTACCGTGTTTAATCGTACCCGTAACTCCCGTCGGATCCCCTGGCCATGTTCTAGCATTCCCGGGTTGCGTTTCAAGATGCAGTGGCAAACGGCAGGCAAATCAGATTTTATGAATCAATGGCTCTGATCCCTTCGGCGTTTGAAGACGGAGAAACGACGGCTAGCTACCTGCCTAATCCTTTCAGTCCTGTACAGCCAACATGTCCGGATGAATGCCTCGTCAAACGAACAACTTCGAAAGGACCATGGTCGGTGTTGATCCACTTCGGAAAATCCGGAATGCTATGACCGAGATCGAGATAAAGCGTAACGATCGACCCAAAGTGCCCGACATTCCAGACGTTCCTTACTGGAATCAGCACGCAAATCCTCAACTCACTGCTGCTCCCCTGTTCCACCTTCACCACGTTCTAGTCGCGTCACATACACATACAAACACACACACGTACTTCCCGCCGGCGAACTTAAACACACGGCCTGTTGGTGAAATTTCACGGTTCACATTTCAAAGCAGTGTCGCTGTAATTGGAGTTGCACGCGCCCGACTTCGGGTGCAAACACACGGTGCGTTGCATTTTCAACGCCACGAGTGCGAGCGCAACGAATTTTCCACATTTTCCGCTCGTCAGTCAGCATGTCGACGCGTAATGATGGATAAGAATGTCAAACATTTTCATTACGGCGCCCTAATTGCTCGATCGATGATGGTAACTAGGTTGGCTGATGGCGCTTTGATGTCGACGTGGTGTCGAACGGAAGGTGTACGCTACGGTGCAAACCAATTTGGTATCATTATAGACTGATTCACGCTGGTGTAGTAAGAAATGAGTCGCTTTTGGTGAAACAATGAAAGATGATACACAAAGCTTTTCCATAATTAATAGTGATTTACTTTTGCTTCTTTACATTAAAGGTTTTAATTCTGTTTAAAAAACGCTTTGTTTTGCTTAAAAAATAAAAAAATAAATATAACGTTTGACAATTCGTAAAACCTACATTATGGACTGTGATAGCAAATGAGCTGCGCTTACCTTTCATGTTTATTTTTTTTCGTTTATTTCTTGAGGGATGCTTTTCGTACGAATATTTAAATCTTCTGTTGCTGTATAGTAACTTGTCTTTATTGGATATTCAACGTAATATTGGTCAAACCTATAGGACTTTTTTACGATTTAATCTTCACATGAACCACCTTTTCATGCATATTTTCTATGTTTGTGTCAACTTGAAAGTGTATAAACGCGAACGAAAGATTAAGATGGTTTCATTAGCCGATAAACTAGAAATTAAGAAGTTTGAAGAAAAATAAGAAAACAGATGTTTTGAAATTGATACGAGTGTTGAAATTAAAATACTTGGGTTGGACGATAAACACTGTTGTAATCGGCCCAATTTGTGATGAAACATTTGTCCTAACAAATAGCATAAAATAATATTGAATAGTTATACTGAAACTTAAATTATTCATGTCAGGAATCAGGAATGTTTTTTTATTAATTTTTATACTAACGTTAGTTATTATACATTGATAAATATTAAATACATGTTTTGATAGAGTAAACCTTACTCTCAAAAACGTGAAACAAACCTTATGAAATCTTATTCTGCTCTGATTCCACAAACTCAAAACTTATCTATTCTAAATTACCGTGGGATTTTTAAAGCATCATTATAACAAAACCACACAAATAATTTTAAACTACCTTCATAACTTATGAACCGAAAATTATTCTTTCTGTTTAAAATACCGGATGACGTCTGTGCAAGCTTATCGCTGTATGCGCATCATCACACCCCCGGCATTTCACTGCTGACAAATCAGCGTGATTATGGCACACAGGTGGGAATCGGTTCGGATGCAATTGTTCATAACGTTCGCTTCCCAAAGCTTCCCTCTTCAACTCTTCCTGCCCGATAGGCAGCAAACGAATTCGTGAGTCACGGGGGCATTGCATCGGAGCACTATCGTACCGGAAGGATCTTACCACTCGACGAACCGAGGGAAGATTCCGCTTGTCGGGCTGAACTGTCAGCGGGCAAATTTATTATTTCAACAACACCCCCGACGGAGTGTCATCCGTCCCGATGACGAATGATACTCGCTGATCGCGATCGATCGTGAAGCCCCCCGCTCATGCTCTTGTGCTGCAACCGTACACATCTGCTTCCCTGTTGGCTTGTTGTTTATTTTATTTTTGCAAACGATTATTTTTTGCCTCCATCGCTCAAACATTGTCACGCTGATGTATGGTGCATATTAATTTGCTCCACACCTTATCCACCTGGACGATAGGGGAAAGGGCATGGAGCGGCGAGGCGCGGTACGATTCGGAGAATTGGGGCCCATTTTTCATTTGTTTGATTTTCGTCTCGATGTTAATCAAGTGGAAATCAATTATTTGATGATAATTTTCATCAACAGGTTTCAATTTGTCCACCCCGAAAGGCAGACCTTCAGAAGGTGGGACGGGACCGGCAGGGGAACGTCTGTTGTGATGTTGGGCTGCAGCGAGAAGGCCGGCTGGCCGACTCGATACACGGACCGGTCTTTCGACCGATCCGTCATAGTAACCCTTCAGCAGCGGCGAGCGGGTGGCCTTCTCGGGAGTTCGAAGAAACTGTCGCAGGCTCTTAACTCATGCCCGAGCCGTTCGGTTTTTTTTTTGAGGCTTAGGAAGGGTGGAAAGAAGAATCGAAAAGAATCAAGCACGTCCACCCGGTAGGTACGCTTGTCAAACGCATCTCGTTCCAGATGACGTTCCTGGCTCTCGGGTCGATAAACGTCACTGACAATGACGACGACAGATTGATTTGAATGTTTCGATTTCGTTCTTTTTTTTTTTGTGTGCGTGTGTGAGTGTATCATGGAGCCTTATCGCGTACGGCTGTTGATACACGGTGATCTGGCGATTATAGTGTAGAGACTATTCGGCACTCTGCATATGGGTAGGATGAAGTAGACTTTACTCCAAGAACCTCAAACTGGCTTCTATTTATGTCCCGTTATCAAAACCTGAGTGTGATTTGATACTTCCAACAGGAAGACCTGCCGGTGAATCATCCAAGTTTTGGCCTCGGGGTAATTTTTGATGCACGCAGCATTACAGACTTTGTAGCTCGGGAAGCATGGTTTGATGTTCGCTGTGGTCGATTCTTCACGGCCAGTGGCGCGTACCGTACCGTAGATCCGAGACTTCCCGGAGATTCCGCCACTTGAACGAACCGAAGCACATCCTCTAACCCCAATTTGAATTTTTGCATTCATCTATTGAAGGTAAAGAGAGAAAAAAATCGTGAGAACCCTTCGTCGGGATCATAAATTTGGAATGATACATCGTTGGCACCTCTCGACGGCAGGCTTCGGAGGTAGTGCGCGCGATACAAAATGCTAAACATGCGCCGGAACCACACCGGCCACAGGACAGGTGATCCCGATGACGCTGGAGGTATTAGCGGTGTGGACGAAGATCATCGAAGATCGTTATCGCAATGACGATCGCCGGGTGGAGGCCGGCGCTGGTGCAAGGGGAGCCAAGGGG
>JXWZ01013273.1:0-10319 GCA_000956215.1 Anopheles farauti No. 4 | reverse complement strand
CTCTTTCTCTCTCTCTCTCTGTGTGCGCGGAGGGGCGGACCTAGTAGAAGCTGCTGCACCACGCCGGTTCTGAGTTCGGTAGCGCGACGGCCGGCCGCACGATTATCGGCGCCGGTTGCGTGATCGGCAAACACTGGAAGACGTAGTTCGTGTCGTAGTTGTTGTCCCAGAACTGGTCGCCCCGGCAGTGAAACCGTATCGCCATCTCGATCCGCTGCCCGACCTGCACCGAGTTGCCGTACAGCGTGAAGCTAAACTTGTCCGAGAAGCCGTCGCACGAGTTCTCCGCGTACACGGCCTGCAGGTCGGCGTAGCTGCGCCAATTGTCGAGCGTGTACCGCACGTACACGGACTTGTGGAAGTCGAGATTGCGTACGCGGACCGTGCCGGTGATGGTGAGCGTGATCGGATCCGTCACGGCCGCATTCTCCAGGTTCACCTGCTTCTCGCGCACCCGATCGAGGAAGCAGGGCAGGGCGCCCGGTTGCTGGAACAGTGGCACCAGCACGCGATCCGCCTTCGGTCCGAGGCTGATGATTTCCGGCATCGGTTGCTCCGCTGCCTGCACGATCGTGAGGTCCTCGAACGCCGACTGTGGCACCTTCGGCACCTCGTCCAGAAACGTCCGCACGTCCGTCAAATCGAGCCCGAGCACATCGGCGAAGCGGACGAACTTCTTCCGGCCGGGCGTGCCGGGCGGTGTTTTGCCCGTTTTCAGCGACGAGCAGCGCCGTATGCGCTGCGGTTTGCTTTCCTCTTCGTCCTCGTCACCGGACGACATCACCGCCGCCCGTCGGCCCTGTTTATGCTCGTCATCGTCATCGTCACCGTTGTGCGACTCAGTCGGATCCTGGCAATCTTTCAGTATTTTCTCTACCTCCGCTATCTGTATCACGGCTCCTTCCGGTCGGGTGGGTTCGTGGTGGGACACGACATACGACGCTTCCGGATAGTCCTCGTACTTGAGCCGTTCGTGACCGAGTAGGCCCAGTTCCGTGTCGGCATTGATGACGGTGCCGCGGGGCATGATGGCGTGCCCATTGCCGATGGTGCGGTGCAATAGACCACCGTCCGGCACGTCCGTCTCCGTCGGATCGTCCAACGGTTCCATGGTGACGTCCTGCAGTGTGCTGTTCGAGTTGGAGCCCGTACCCGTGAAGGTGGAGTTGTTGGATTCGGTCGACTGCGACGGTGGTAGCGACTCCGAGCAGCTATCACTATCGATCGCGTGTGCCATCGTATATCCCGGCACGTATCCGTTTGCCGTTTGACTAGGTGGGCTTGTGAGCGCGGTGAACGGATTGGTCGCCGACGAGGAGGTAGTTGTTGGAAGGTGTACGATATTGTCGTCCTTAACTGGATCTTCGCCGGTGGCGAGAACTTTAAGATCGGAAAGGATACTAGCGCTGGTAATCGTTTGGGTTGCGTATGCGTACGGCCCGCTGCCCGTTGAGCGTTGGCCACCGGTTGGCGCTACGTTGGGGCAGTCGTAGTACTCGCACCCACTAACCGACCGCAGCTCCGGATCGGAACTGTCCGGATCGTAGAACTGACAGTCGGACGAACTACTGTGACTGCTGGCGACCGGTGAACCCTGCGGCGTCGAGCAGGGGGACGAGCAGACGTAGCCGGATTCGGGTGCTTGCACTGCCGGCTCATGGGCCTGAGGCGCAATGGAAGGATGGCCGATCGGGGTGGCCGTCGCCGTTTCGATCAGCCGCGTATACTCGCATTCCTCCACCGGCGAGCTTGGACTTTCCGCTTCCAGACCGAAATCGAAGCACGAATCGGCCTCGTTCGCGGCCATGCGCAGTGGCTGAAGGCTTGTTACGCCCGCCCCATCGGACGAGGAGTTCGACGATAGCCAGGTGTTTTCCGTGTGCTCCGGATGCTGCTGCTGGTGCTGCTGTTGCTGGTGGTCGTCTGATGTGAGCCGACCTTCGTCATCTTCGTCGTCACCGGCGCTTCCCTGGTAGGAAGAGATAAGAGAGACGTACAGTGGAAGTAAAATAAAAAGCGTTTCACCGCAACGCACACCAGTATCTCTAACGATTATGTGCTAAGCCAGGGGAGGTTTTTTTATTTGTTTTAGGCAAGCTACGTAACCATGGATACAGGATGACCGATTCGAAACGACAATGTGTGACACACCAACAGACCAACATTCCACCACGAGTGAGCCGCCGCCGGGCAAGCAAAGCAAGCAAATCGGAAAAGAGAGAAACAAACCGGCGGAAGATACGCTGTTAGCCAACCAACCGTGTACCATGCATGCTGGGGATCCAAGCCTGTGTCTTACCTGTGTTCCAAGATTGCGCAGGCGCGACTGGAGGCTCCGGGCGAAGGCTTCGGCACGGCTCCGGCACGACATACCGATCGGCAGCAGTGCGGTGATCCCGCAAGGTCTGTCAGGTCCAGTCGCTGACGGATCGCCCGGTGTGGTCATGGAAGCAAGGCAGTTTCTGCCGACGGAAAGAGCAGACGAAAAGTACGGATATTCGATTAGCGAGCTTTTCCAACGGGCATAGTTTCTTAAGTAACTTTCGAGAAGCGACGGAAGCGATTTCGAATGCGCTAGTATTAGTAGCAGGTTAGCGAGTGTTTCCTTTGGTAATTAGTAAATAGTTTAGCTTGATCGTTTTCCACTCGCGTCTGGAGTAACAATCGGAATAATATGATACAAATGCGGTTACTATATGTAAAACGCTGCGTCAGTGAGATATCAATAGTCATTTTGTATGAGGCTCATTATCGTGTTTGACAGTCGGGCAATTAGGGCACTTGAACCACTCAGGCACAGAATTCCATTAATGGCTTCCAAAAAAAAAAAAAAACACACACACACACACACACACACGCCAAAAAAGCAAAATGCATTATCTTCGCTTCGGAATAGATTTGCAAAATTGACTCGCAATCGCGATCTACCAGCTCGCAATAGGAGAAAACAGAAATCTGCGAAATGGATTTCGTTTCTTCGATGGGAGATGCACTTACACAAACGAAACGTTATTACGGACACGACGAGAGATGGGCGCTGTTTTCATACCATGTGTGTATGTGTGCGAAGTGTGTTTTTTTGCCTTAATTTTACTCTATTTTCAATTAAATTTATTTATGGCAGGAATGGTCTCACGAGTACCATTGACGCATGTTTTCTGCTCTCCATCGTGCGGGTCGTAGGACGCGCGGTTGATGAATTAAATTGCGCGCGCGCTCGTCGCATGATTTTGCTTTCGTTTTCTTTTCGCTTTGTTTGTTTGCTTTTGTTCTTCGCCTCTCGATCTCGAGTGCGAGTGCTTCGACGGTTACTGAACCCAGCCTGAAGATTTTGCGGCGCATCCAATCCGTGTGATGAGCGTTCTAATGATTTTTTATATTTTCCTTCCCAAAAAAAAAAAATCCAAACACTAGTTCGGTGAGATTCTTTCGGCGCAACGGAGCAACGGCGCAAATCGATCGAAGATGGCAAGGAGAAATATTTCACCTAAAGCTACGGAGCTTTCGTGCCGTCAGCCAACCCGAAAATCGTCATTATCGTCATCCGATTTCATCGTTCATCGGAATATTCTATAAATACTGTCGTCTGGCGCCTTCTGCTTGCATTCCCGCGCGTAACACCCGATACTTTTGCTGTTACGACCGACCTTTCTAGACAAAGCGGTACAATATTTTTGAATTGAAACGCGCGTGGCGAGATAATGTAGCAAAGTGTTGTTTTAACATGCGTCTATTAGCTGTTTTTTATTGGCGATTTTCGTTTGGAAGCTACACAAAGTGGTGTGTGTGTGCGTGTTTTACGACTGCACAAAGTAACGGTGTTTTGGGTGTGGTTAAACAAAGCGTTAAATCATTTCAAGTCTTTTTTAACAATACACAAGTGTAACGAAAAACGCAACAATGCACAAGAGAAACAAAAACTTCGTAGGACGAAACGGGATACGGACAGAACAGAAGACAAGAAAGTAAACAAGTAACTCAATAAGAACCTGATCAATATGATCCACCACCAGACGTACAGTGACCAGGCTTCATGTAATCTGGAATAGATAAATGAACGTAACATTAATATTGCATTCATCACAGACCAGCTGATTCCATCCCGAACCGTAGAAGTAGAGTAGAAGGTTAGAGCGAATCATGTGCAACACGTGTCACCAGCCTGCCAGAGACGTAGGGAAGAGGTAGTTCTGGGAGCATTAGAAAAATCCGGTTCACCTATTCTTAGCGCAAATAAACCTTTCGGCACAACAATCACAACCCCACCAGATGACGAGCACGACCGAGAGCGCATTACAAATAATACAATTACCCAAAACAACAAAAATACGGGCAACGTTTTAACTCACGCACTCAGTCACGGACGCACCAATCTATTCGGATAGACGGAGAGCCGATCCAAGAGCCGACATTCGACAAAACTTTGTGGCATGTGCCATTGATAGAGAACACCGCGTCGACCGAGCAACGGTGAAGATGGCCACGAAGGACGATTTTTTTTTGTTGTTGTCTGCTAAAAAAAGACCTAATGTCAATGTCAGGCGCGTGTCGGAAGGGGGGAGGGTGTTTGGGAGGTGCTGCGTTCGCTGGTGGTCGGTGCGTGTCTGTGTTGGTGCGATATCGATCACAGCGGCTGATTAGAGGATCCAACTCTGCAGCGGCACGGATGGATTTGGCGTCTTCCGTTCAGCACGATCGGACCTCACCGGCCAACACGCCATGATGGGTGCTACAATTTAATTATAGATTAAGTCAATGGTAAACTAGCGGGACATTATGATGTATTATGTTACAAACTATCACGCGAGAACGGTTGTGTTGGAAATTGAACGCGAAGTGTGCGGTATGCGGCATGCGAGAGCATGATTAACTGGCAAGAGTGTATGTTAGGGCAATTTGCTTGGCACTTGGCAGACGGACCAGCTGTTTTGTGGCGGAGGAGCAAGCGTTGGAAAACGATGCTCGGATAACGACGGTTATGCTAGAGAGGAAATCAATCAATATTTTTCTTTTTTACTGGAAATGCTAGTGGTATGATATAAGAAAAGAGAGATCGATAGCCGATAACCGATATAATAAAAAAACAGATATACAGAACCAGAGAGATTTTTATGAGGAAAAATATCGAAAGAGCTTAGCGAGATCATATATTAATAAAGAACGAGAGGGCTCTGAGAAATATATAATAAAAAGAATATTGTATATTATTTGTTACACAATTTCCTACAAAACGTGTTCTTCATTACAATATCCAATATTCAATCTCAATGGATCGTAAATTTGAAGAGCTACCTTGAAGACTGCTGTTTTAACATGTCATAGAAAATGACAAAAAATGAAATGAAATTTCATTCGATCGTTGCAGCTTATGGCTTCGAACACAGTTGAAGCGGTAGCCATTTTACACCGGACACAAGGCGTGCGCTTGCGCTCGTGATGTAATTAACATCGCGTTGCGACTTCGAGTGGCGCACTCTCTCTGCATGTTCGTTATGTTGTTTAGTAAAAAAAAAGCATTCTCCGATTGCACGGTTCAATAGTTACGAAAATACTGTAACTATACAGGAAAAAAAACTGCATTCACCCCATCGTTGGTGCGGTGTAACTATCCAGCATCTTCACTCATTCAGGACGATCGCATCAAGTTCACGTGTGTGTTGCATGCTTCTAACAGCCAGCCTCGCTGTTCGTTGTGTTGGAGGAGGGAAGGAGGGAGGGGTCAGGTCACCTACCCAAGCGCGTAGGAAGTAATGAATGCACTGTCAGGCAAACCGAACAAGTAGCGGACTGATTTCGATAGGATCATTTAACGATGCTCGTACTGCACCGGTGTAATCCATGTCCGCCCGCCCCGTATCAGCACACGCACACATACACTGTACACAACAAACACGGCGCTCGCCTAGCGTTATCAGGCGGGAGACGGCGTCGCGTACGGTTGGATTCGTTAGCGAATGTTTACCAACACGGGGCCGCAGCAGCAGGTTTGCCGATAGTAGCGTTGGAGGAAGGAGCCGGGCCGCGTGTCTGGGGCCAGATGGGTTTGGTAAACAATTGAAAACGTAACGTGAAATAAAGTGTCATATGTTACATTCAGTTTAGGCAAAAAGTGAAAAGTTTAACATTTATTCCCATTCAGTTGGTTAGGTTTGCTTTCGTTCCATCAAGTTGCCATTGATTTATCTCGGTCCTAAAACTCTCTTCTCTATTATAATAATAAGCGAGACAACATTTCACTGCCACCATCATTCGAGTGGGGCTTCGGAGTTGTAATAGGAAACCGATTGTTATCGTGATTTATACTACACTCTTATGTTTACGGATCTCATATTGTGGTCATTTTTTATATCAAGAGTCGTTTTAATGTCAATTGACAGTAAAAGGCAAGCTTCTGGCTCTATAACAATAAGTGGCTGGCCTAAAGTAAACAGTTTTGAACGTTAAAATCGTCACGTTACTTCACATTAAAGACACACGATGAATATTATCATGATTTCTATCGAATTTGTACGATGGGATAATACTTTCAGATTTCTATATTACCACTTTTGTTAAATGCTTGATAATTATTAGTAAATCCAACAAAAAAACGATCATATTTTGGCTTTCCCTTCGTATTGTTGGACCCTTTCTGTAGCTTAAGAAACGAATTTGCGATTTTTTTTGTTGGTTATTTTTTCCAAAATGTCAACAATCTTCAATCACTCAAAATTAATTCAAATTCATTAACGTTCTGTACGCTAGTTCTGCTTCGCACCTAGATCATCAATTTTATTCCTTATGGTGAAAAATGATTTTTATTTTTGTTCTTAGTCGACTGAAGTGATCGATTCTTTTTAATTCACAAAAAAATTTATCCATGAAATGTAAAATTTGTTTAACAAACAGCCTATTTGATACCCGCGGAGAATCGTTTGAAAATTCCCATTTTTGCGATTGAAACTATCCACGTGATAATCGCCTGATTAATGGGTAAACATCTAATAAATCAACTGAAATATTGTACAATCCAATGAAAAATGGATTCCATCATGTTGGAACCGAATGATGCAAGAGCATCACCCATCTTCGCCAAACCGAAGCGCACGAAGCGCGACCGAATCTACGCCGAAGAAAGTCGCAATGGAGACGCCTGGTCGGTGTGGTCGCTGCTGCGAGTGAGTTGGGCCAATTTGTGGCCACCGGAAAGGGGGAAGGGAGGAAATATACTCAATTCGACAATTTCGGCTAACGAACGACCACGGTCAAGGGCAGCAAAGTGAACGTCGTGCGCGTGACACATTACCGAGGCGACTCGCCTAACACAGCTGGGAGCGCAAAGCAGGCGGGGAAAATAAAATGCCGCCATTTCCTGCGGGAGAGGTCCTGGATGATGCAAACGCGATTGCAATTGCACTGCTCTTGGAAGCAGGAGGCAGTAGTGTTTTTCGTACTTCGAAAAGGCTTTTCGACCGTTACCGTAACCGTGAGCGAAACGCACACGCGTAAACGACACCAACACGGGAGCAAAAAAGTAAACCCAAGCAAGCGGCGCCGTAAATTTGGACCGGCAACAGAGCCGCGCGTTGGTTTGGGGCGCGTGTATAAGCAAATATATATATATATATATTCCGGTGATGTTGTTGATGGTGATGATGGTGATGATGATGATGTTGGTGCGGTCACCTTCAAATGACTTTCGGAGCGAGCGGATGAGGTGTGGGCGCGTGTCGAAAGATATACTGCGGTGCGTTTTTGTGTTTCTTTTTTTTCACTTCTCTTCCGAATGCACTTTTACCACTTCGCGTTGGAGTGACTCCGGGCCGATGGGTTGAATGTTTATGACCACATGACCGGGCGGTTTGGCCCCCGGGCAAGCGTCAATTGGACGCGATCGGTAGTGGCATAAATTCGCTACGATCGATAACGCTGATAGTGCAATTGATTGCGTTGCGTCGCGGGACAAAT
Organism: Anopheles farauti No. 4; assembly: GCA_000956215.1. NCBI lineage: Eukaryota > Metazoa > Arthropoda > Insecta > Diptera > Culicidae > Anopheles > Anopheles farauti No. 4. The sequence continues at coordinate 2,372 of JXWZ01013273.1, read as the reverse complement.
AAAGCTATCAACGGGATCAATAAAAGGTGCTTCGACGTTTGGAGAAGACCGAATCGGGTTTCGATTCTGCTAACTTTAATTAATTAATTTTATTTCGAGCGAGTTTCGTCCAAAGAACTCGGTTGCAACTTGCTCCGCGGTTTTTAAACACACTAAGCTTAATCATCTGACCTCCTACACGGCGCCATGTTTCCACGCTGGCGGCGCAATTAATCGCCCTACCCACCCAGCCGCGGGGTCGTCAGACTGTCTGTCTGCCCGCGTCTTGTTCGGTCTAATTTCGGCATTTCTGCTATTAACAGCTCTACGAAGGCCCTGCCGCACCCCTCCCCATCTCTCCTGCTCTGCCCCCTTACCAGCCAGCTGTGGTTGCATTCTGCATCTGATCCCGTTCGCGGGCTTTAAGGGCTCGACCGTCCGCGGTAATCCGTCACCAAACAGCGTCAATCATCACCTGATCCGGGACTGGGGTGGCAAATGGGTTACCTGTGCAACACCTTCCGATGGGGCGGGGATGGGTCAATCACATTCCTAACCGCGTGGGCAGGGTACGTCACACGCCTACTCGCCATCGTGCCGGATTGGTCAGGTGAGAGCGCAGCAACCGGTGCAGCTCACCAATACCAACGCCGGACGCGGATCCGAAAACGCTCGCGATGGCGACAAAGCGAAATTGATTCGGTTTCGCTGCTTATTTTTAAGACAACTTTTATGCAAACACACTCCTCATCCCCGCGCGTACCATTCACCTCACCCCTACCGGCTGCTTCTGCCGCCGAGAAGAAGGAGTTGAAAATAGGTGCACCGTTTCGGAAAGGAACGGAGAAAACGAGATACGGTCGATCGGGTAGGACCATTGAGTACTTACATACGTTGCAAGAAGTATGTGGCAAGGTGAGTGTGAAGCGCGCGAAATCGCGATTCGATCACAAACCGCCTATAGTCCCGCAGAAAATCTCAACCGGCGAATTAAATTTGAAACAAGACAGTAAACAGACAGCCGAAAATATATGGACGCTTCAACACGCGCAATTGTGTCCATTTCTGGACAATAAAAGCGAGAAACATAACAATGTAAACAACCAGCTTGCTGCGCTGCGTTATTGGTGACATTTTTATAGAATGGTTCTCGCACAGTGGGAGCAAACGGCGGGTCAAAAAAGTCCAATGTTTGAACAACTGATGAAATGAAATGTAAATTAAAGTCATTGATGTTATTAATTTCTAATAAGTTGAAAAATTCTTTTTTATAACACTATCAGTTGGTTCTACAATACACGAGCACTTAATGTTGAAGTACTGCAGCGTAAGTATAAGAAAAAGGTTACTTTACCGATTAAAATTTTCAAAAACCGTATAGAAACCTAGAGGGTTTTCGAAGGAAATAAATTTAAAAAAGGCATGCGTTTCTTGTTATGAATTTAAAGGGGTTAAATTTTAATTTGCTAAAGTTCTGCTGTAAACGTTTAGGTTTATTCTATGTTAGGAAGAGTATGGGCCAATAGGATAGGAAGAGAAGAGTAAGAGTAACTAACATTTTTCGTTCACTTTCACTGGATCACAAATTTGACCTTGTGAGAGGAGGTTAAAATTCAGTTTTGGTGTTCACATCCACTTTCGCTCGATCACTAAACTAGCTTCCCTGGCTATGAAATATGTGATCGCTGTTGTGTTGTGTTCTAACAAACTACACCTTTCAGCCTGTAGTGGTGTCCGATATCAATGAAAGAGCAATTGGACAATTCCGGTTTTCTGAGGCTTTAGAGATGCATACCAAAATCAAAACTATCAACCGGAGCATACCGAAACGGGCGGAAAGAAGAATATGTGGAAGACCCTCATCAATCAGAAGCCCTTATGCGGGACACGAACACACACACGCGCGCACGGTGGTGAAAGTGAAAAATTGTTTCGAGCCTAGTTTCACTTCACCACTGGAAGAGTACAAATGGAGGTCATAATGATTTTCGTGCTCTACGACTCCCTAAAAACATGGTAGAATGTTGCACGTTTCAAGATCATGCGCGCTGTTAATTTTTCGTTTCTCTTCAATGTCCCCATGCTTACCGTAGCTCTATAAGAAGACCAATAACAATCGCTGTCACGGTGACGATGATGGTTGGCTGATCGGCGCCGAACAGAAGGCGGATCAGCTGCTCGACTGCAAAACCACCGGTAAGGGTCGAAGAGTTGGAGGGTCGTAAGATTTCCGTTCGGCAGCAGTCTGTTGTGCCGGTGTCGGCCACAGAATGACAGTTTCGTTGCCAAACCGACCAATGCAGCTGCTGCTGAGTATCCACCACGATCGTCGATCTACGCGTGCACTGATCGGTGAGCACAAAATTCGCACTCACTGTGTTGTGGCGCGGAGG
>JXWZ01013270.1:0-10067 GCA_000956215.1 Anopheles farauti No. 4 | reverse complement strand
GACTACTTGATGAACTAACGCTTATTGAATTATGATTTGTTTTCACGGACATTCGAAACGAACTATTGAAACATTCTTTTAAATATTCAGACAGTATGCTTAATTATCCCTACAAAAAATTTTTGGCGATATTGATAAATATTCATGTTATTTAATATTATGCAATAACTAAGTTATGAGAAAAATCGGCAGCACCGAAAAACGTGCCGGTGGAGATTTTGTAACGGTTCATCCTTTTCTAAAGTTCAACATCCGTGCATATGACTGCCACGGATTGCATCAATCACACGGCAAGCGTTAGCGAAACGTTACCTCCTACCAAATGCCGTAATTTGTCAACATTATTACGAATTTCCGAGCCGGCAGAAAATGGGCGCCGCTAGCGTGTAATTCATCAAACATCAGCCGACGATATAATATAATCAGCAGCAACAATGCAAAACGACACCTTACGATACGAGAATACACGCATCCGTGGTCCAGGTCCAGGTGGCACAAACATAATCGCATACCCGCCGTTCGCCACTGTCGGCAAACCATTAAACATTGGGCTCGCCACAAATGCTAATAAACACACGAGCGCGCGCGCGCGCGCGAAACGTTCGTTTTTATGCTCGGCACAAGTGGGCAAGCGGCGAAGGTAATCCTGTGCGCAGCGTGTTTGTAAATTCATAGCCAAAAACTTCTGGTTTGGTAGCGTCCATGTTTTTTTTGTTTTTTTTTTTTTCGTATGAAGCTATGAATATTCATCCAAAGAAAGCGCCCACGAGAATGGTGTGCGTCAAAACAAAGTCTCTGATGTGTCGCAAAACGCAACCCAACTTACTGTTGCATTTTTTTGTTGTTGCTGCTTTGCGTGTTTCAATGCTTGCAAAATGTTATCGGTAGTTTTTACTGTTCGGATTGTGCAAATATCCGCGAAGTGGTGTTGCGAAAATCGTTTTTATTCGCAAAAGTAGCAAAAAATGTGCGCTTTTACGACCACCTGGGGGCGTTGCATGATGCGGTTTTCAATCCTTCGATCCAAAGACCTTGACTATAGAATCATGCATCCATCCAAGTAGCCGGGTATTGTATTCACTCGTTTGCATCTGAAAGAATATTCCACCGGAAGCTTGCTTGTTGAGGAGAAAATTGCTTCTGACGTTTGGTCTAGAATGGACCATCCGGAAACAGGAGCGAAACGCAACCGGTGATTGATTTTGATTGATCGGTTCGCAGGAAGTTCCCGGTTTGTGTGCACGCATCGATCCTTGCCCGAGCATCGATTTCCTCGCGGCACAGTCACGCGATCGGAAAGGCTGCTTTCCTCACTGACCTTGCGCCAGAAACCTTAACAGATCGCACCGGCATCGTTCGTGCAGCTCGGACGGCCACTTGCAACTGCAGAAAGGCAACCAGCATTGAAGTCTTTCGCTCGGCTTCGGAATCGCCACGATAGTGCAGACGTTCGATTTGCAATGCTGATGAGATCGTACCGGAGGTTTTGTTTTGTTCGTTTCATTTTTTTCCACTCATCTCTTAGCATGATTAGTGTGATGGAGGGTATTAAAAATAGTCGAGATCGTTCCGAATGGACGTGCGGTGTGGGCTAACACGGGAGTGGCTAACACGGTTTACCCTATAGATAGGAATGTTTGGTAGAAGCATAAATTTGGTTGATAACAACAAAAAAAATGCTCAACCGTGTTTTAAACTCTACAGATTGAATTAATTTATGCACTTTTTGCTGAGATTTATAGGAGTTTTTTTCGAACGTATTTTAATTTTACATGCAACAGATGCATTCTTTAACCGATGCAGACGCTAAATGCATTGCACAACCTAAGATACACAACACGAACGTTCACGAAAATAAAAATGTATTATGGTGTGTAAGTTATGTGTTAAAAACGTCTGGTCACAAACTCGGTAAAAAAAAGCTAAACATGTTATTCTGGTAAATATTTTATTTATATTTTTTAAATATTTTATTAAATTGGCTATGGCAAAAGTAAAGTTAAAATTTAATATTTCTCTTCTTAAACGAGTTAGCATATGATAAATAGAATAAGAATGTCGTTAAAATAATTAAAATGAAAATAAAAATTTGATTACATTCATCAGAAAATTAAAAATAAATGTTACATCAACAGCGGAATTTTAAGAAATATTAGTTGAAAATAATTATAATAACTGTCCATTTTGGTAAAAAAATTCACGCATACGCTTTCGACTTCGATTCTTTTTGAGAAATCCGTTTCTGTATCCTCCTCTACCCCACAGTAACCTGATCGCATCGCGTTTAACGGCAATCAGCGATTATTGAAGGGATATAAAATTGATAAATTACGATACGAGTCACCAAGGCAAAAAAAAACGAAAGTAATGACAGGCGGCATAATTCATAACTCGTCGGAATTTTTGCATCATCTGACCAGTGTAGAACTGGCCGTCTCATGCTAAATTTTGTGCTTTATCGATTCCTAAACAAAACTAGACAAATAGAATTTAAACGTGATTAGGGAAGCGATCAATATGCGTCTTTTATTAATTTAATTAAGATAGGATATTTTTAGTTTTTTTTTTTTTTTGAAAAACCGATGGAAAGGTATTCCAGGATTAAAACTTTCAATTCGATCGGTAGTTGTAATGCTAAGGAAGATATTGTAGCCGCATGCAATGCGTCTGTTGTGCATAGTAGTGTCGTAAAAGATGTTGCCACAAAAGAAGATATTATCGTAGATTCATCACATCGTTAATCGCAGCATGCTCCGGCTTCGAATTGGATTTATAAAATCTTCACACAAATACTTCAAATCTAATCAACCACGGCTTCATGTCTTGTGCAACACAGGCCACAAAGATGTGCCGTAAGCATAATCGGTGCCGCAACCACACTAAATCAGCACACCGCGCCTTTTGCATTAGGAGCTTTTATCGCATTTTAAGTCCCACTTGTGTATCGGAACGGCTTGTCCACCCACAACCCAGCGAGTTGACTATTTTTGAAACCATTTAAAAACTGCAGTTTAGTGGCGTGATCGATGGGGAATCCAGTTGGTAGGCTCTAATCGATCATCGATAACACTGGCCAACCGCAAAGTCTCCCCAGTCTATGGAAGAAACGTGTGCCCCAACCGAGCGAGGCGTGGTCAGCACCTTGAAAACCTGATCGACCCGTATCGTAAATTAGATGCACCCGCCGCAATTTAATAAAGTCCAAATGCCACCAAGGAGACGACCAATGAAGGCTCGTTGGGGATTATCCTTCGTGGCGTCGCTTGTCAAGGGGAACTGTGGCCGACACTAAACCACCTTCCAGGATCTGGCTGAACTGATTTGACTACCAGCGGTCACGTTGGTAGAGTCTAAAAAGCGCTCGTGTGCTTCGCCCGACTGCAAACGTTCGTACGTTCTATCCAACGTCCGGATCGTCAGTAAGATGAAGTGAAGATGATGCGCCCAAGCGCAATGACGCCGGTGCTGACCTTTTGTCCCTACCTCAGGTACACGGCAGCATAATCAACACGAGCCGCACGGGGAGAAGGGATCGCGCACTAAGCGCTCGCTCGCAAGCTGGAGTACGGACGGACTAACAACAACTCTCACTCTCACTAGACGTTCCCAATACATCTGCAAACATCATCTCGCTCTCTAAGCGTTGGCGCCCACCGCCGGCCGGTGGGGAGGGGGATGCTGTCATCCGTATTGTTTTCCCCACCCCGCACTTGGGAGTTGGACTTCCCGAAGCCCGAGTGAGAGCGCGTGAGCATGCGTGAGTATGTCTCAGACGCGAGGAGCCCTAACTCACTAAGATCCAGGTGCGTGTACACTACTTGTGGCTGGCGTGTTCACTTGCGCTGTCTGCGGTGGTGCGGTGCGGTGGATCTGGCGGGGCAGTGGACCGAGGGATGAGACCTAGCCGAGACGGCAGCTCCTGCACCTCTAAGGCCACCGGGGGACCTCCGTCAGCAAACCAGGGCCACACGTCACGTCGGCTGGCGGACGTCGGCGGAAGGGTAGACTCCCAAATCACGACGATATAAATAAACCGTGCCTTACGGATCGGTCGTTCAGTTCGTCGTCGTGTGTGAACCGACGCCCCGGGTGTGACAGTGCCAGTGTGCTCCTCACACTCACACACAGGCCTCGTGGTACGGAGGAGGTTTAGAGTGTTTTTAGGCTTTGTGTTTGCGGGAACTCCCGCCATAGCGCGTGTGTGAATTGGAAGTGTTCGGAAGAAGAAACAAAAAAGGACATTCGAAAAGGACTCGGTGGATACTGTGTTGCGTTGTTTGGCCGTTTGGCAAATCGAACGTACAAAATGGTGAGATTTGTTTATTAGTTAGTTACAACAGAAAAATGACTATTTTAAGAACGATTTCGATACAGTGAGTTTTTTTTTATGAGATTGAAAAATGCCGCCAACATCCGGTTCATGATTGTGCTGTGCTTTCTGTGCCCTCGGCGAGTGTTCTCTGACCAAACAGGCTGCGGCACTCTCCCACCGGAGAAGGGAATGTCCTTTCCAGGTGCTTCGATTCCGATGATTTCCTTCGTTTTGTAATTGCCCACGTTGTGATGAGCTGCATCGTTAATTGAATGTATTAGCATAAGTTCATCCAGCGGCTAGTCGCCGGACGTTACTTTGTTGCACGCGGTCGCCTGTCGCAAGTCGTGAGAGTATAGCTTGATCACTATTTTTTTTTATTTGCCTTCCTGTTCCACGTTCCGCTCCGTAAGCGTAGTGTGCGATAAAGCCCCATAAAAGAGCTAAATTTTCTCAGAAACTAAAAACAAACTACGCGACAGTGAACGAAACCGTTTTGGTGCGGTGCAAAAAGTGCAACAAAAGCCGAGTGTGCACTGTTTTTATGTCCCAAGACGAATTTTCCCGCACGAGAACGGCTCGGCCGGCGCGTTTTGTTCACTCTTTTTTGTTTTTTTTTTTTGAGCTCGCATTCGATCTCCCAACCGATCGTTCGCCAAAGGCAGGCTGAGATGAAAATTTTGTTTGACCCCCTTCCACCGTCTTCCCGTTGACACCGAGCACATCCTAACCTTTAACGCCCTGCCAGGGGACGATTATTAGTTTTTAACTTCACCACACGGCCGATCCGATCGATTGCAGATTATGCAATGCCCGTGACGCCCTCAACATCGGCGTTGTGCTCATCCTGTGCAATTTCGAGTACCCACGACTACGGAGCGCGACTGTGAATATGTCAAGTTGGCTGTGGATTGCAACAGGAGCGAAGTAGCAAAACAAAAAAAAACAAGAGCTGCCCTCTGGTGGTCATTTTCCCATCGCTTGCCGGAATCGGGGTCATCTAGGGTGGTAGGAAATGTTTGTAGGTGCCTATTCTTAGTCCAACGGGTCTGACATTTCAATCAACGTGCTTGATGACAGCGCTGTTGGGCTTTTTATATCTCTTCTACGCCAAGTTTTTTTTTTTTGTTGCGAATGGGTCAACTATTTTTGCACCTTATATCCTACTACTGCGCGGTAATAATACGCGACATCCCGCATTTGGCTGCTCGCGTATCTATCATATCGCTTATTCAGTTGGGCGTCAAATGTTTTTTTTTGTTACCGTGGTCATGATCTAACCCAACATTAATCGTCGTACGCCGCCCGGGCACGAGGTCGCACGTCTAGCGTCCGTAGTTCAAAGGATGCCTATTTCAATAAACGATTACGACATCGCGCAACCAACACCATCCGATAGAACTTTGAACCGGTGGACTGGTGTCAAAAAAAAAAAACAACAATTCCAAAGTCCCAGCGGGTGTGGAATGATAGATGATGGACGAAGCATCGCTTTATGTGCGACTGATGGTGATTTATGGGCCATTTTATCGTCCTCATGTGCGATGAGTGCAGGAAACGGTGAGCTGGGAAGTTATTTTTAGCTTCCGTGCAATATTTTTACATTTTTATTTTCCTGAAACGAGGCAAGAAATAAGAGGTTATCCAAAGACTTGGGCGACAAAACTTGCATTTGTACGATGCTTGTTTTCGGTTTAAAAAATTCCAGACTCCGTTCGTTGTCACAGTGACTGGGGTCTACAAAAAGTCACAGTGACGTGAGAAATGTGAAAAAGTGCTAATTAAATTGAGTTCTGATTTTGGCATATTCCGAAGACACAAAACGCAAGTTTACTCGGGCAAATACGTCCACAAAACACTCAAAGCAAACCTCAGGATCATTGTTGTTGAAGTCTGCTCCACAAACCTGTCGACCTCCACCAGTCGGTACTTAGTAATAACACTTATTACCGCTCAGTATCATCAGTTTAAATCACTTTACACATCGCACCACACCTTGGTGGTTCGCTCTCGGTACCACAAAACTCCCGCAACCGGACGGTGGGCGGCTCTTTTCGGGGAGCTTGCAGTTTTGCTGCATGCTTTGGTCGAACGTTTTGCGGACGACATTCTAACGATGTTCCGCGTGCGACTTGTTAGACCGTAGCTATAACCACCAGCAAGCAAGCAATAACCATAAACGGTGGCGTGGTGTTGATTAATGATGCGCTGAAAAGTTCAAATCGATTCGAATTGAACCGACCGCCCGCCAATTCGTTGCGTGATTGAGGTTAGGCTGCTCGTTTTTGGGGATTGGGAGTCTCAGTGTCTGGAATAAAAATGTTTTTGTTTCTCGCTTCTGCTGGATTCTATTTGTATCGGCCGTAATCAATTTACGAAATGGCTGGAGAAGCAGCACCGCTTAAGGTGATGGGAAACAGTTATCCAGTTGTTAATGGGCGCCTTCTCTCCGTGTACACGAAATGTCACCATAGCATGCCCTACCATGCCCATGCTTGCAAAATGACTCCCCCGCGCCGTTCCCGAGTTGCGAGTTGATAATTGAAAATGCTAACCCATTTGCACGGGGCGGGTTGTGTGTGAGCAGTGGAGACGGTTGCCCAACTTAGCAGCCGCCACAGTCTGAACGGTCTAGAATGCGTTACTCCTGCGCTTGGGTCTTCTCCGCTTGGGAGCGAAACTTTCGATTTCGTTACCCCACCTGAGGTGAATTATGAATCATCAGCGTGCAAGCCCGTTCGCGCCCCAAACAAGGTCCAACGCAACCGAACGCTGTATAATCGTCCGGAGGATGTGGCTAATTTATGACACGTACCGATTGTTTGTGGAAAGTCGAGAACAAAATCAGTCCAAGGTTCGAATAACGAACTACGCAGACGAAGCCTATCGGAGATCGATCTCCTGCCGCGAAACGCCCATTTGCATAAGGCGTTTTCACAACACGTATTTGGCAACAAATTAGGATTAAATCCGCCGGTCTGTGCATTATACAAAAAACACCCTTTTTTTACGCCACCGGCCAAGCCTCTTCCAGTAGACGCTGCGGACAGCGGAAACATTTACGAGCTTTGCCAAGGTTTGCCCGGAACATGACATAAAGTCGTCGATCTGCCTGCCTACCATCGATTACCTAACGTTTGGTAGTTCGCGCGTCCGCTCTAAACTAACACCTGCCGCAACGGGCGGTGACGTGCGAGTTGGAGAAAATAAAGCGTGCGCAAGCAGTTTGAAGTCCACAAACGGTACGGTTTCTGCTTGATCATGTCTCGATAATCAGAACCCCGACTAGGAGAAGGTCATTAATTTTGGTGAGTAGATTTGTAAATATCGTTAAACAGACGGTTAAACACCCTGCACCAACAAAAGGGCCGATTTGACGTTTGACAGGAAAAAACTTAGTCGACCGTCTAAGCGACAAACCCCTTAATTCATCATCGTGCCAAAAGGAATTATGACACTAATATATCATATCGCTCCGACATGTTTATTAGACGCCGGTGGTGGTTGTTTTGAAATAAAAAACGCACCAGAAGTTCAATGTTACAACCAGTCCCGAAAGCCGAAGCCGGCTTTGTAGGTTTTGAAGGTCACCTCACAAAATGCTAATATGGGTATTACGAAATGGAGGTCCGTTTTAAAACGGTCCCCATTTCTTCCCCATACAACCGTATGCAAATACACAACAGCGCGTGGACATTTCTCGATGCACTCGACAAGTTTGCATCTGAATCGCTTCGTAGTATTTAAATACCCCGAAAATTGTGGTCAGGGTCGGGCATCTGGTTCCTTTTTGGGGGTCTATTTTTACCGTAACAAACTGGTAATAGCGTACACCGCAGTTTGGCGGCGGCATTGTGCCCAGCATCATGACGAGCTCATCATGAAGTGTTACGATGGGATGTGGAAGCTCCGGCATCGGTGCCATCTTCACGCTCGCTCAACTTTAACATTTCGGGCGGATAAAGTTATGTCACAGAATTGCGATAAACCGCAACAATAACGCTTACGAGCGGTTGCAGCGTGTACAATCTGGTCGGGTGCTGTGACGTATGTCACTGGGAAAAGGCGCCACATGTGTTCTGCTCAACGTGCACTCAACCGTTGTCCAGAACGTCTAATCAATATCCAATCACCGCATCTCTACTCGCGTCGTATGAGCTGAACAGAAGCGATCAGACGAACCCGGATACGAGCGTGTCTGACGTGTGCCATCCGTGTTTGATTTAACGGCGGACATCTAAATGATGTATATATAGAATGTTTGTATTTAATGAGGAGGATTGTCGGAAGTTTTGTCGTAGCTATTTCTGCAAAACATGGCTAACTTGGCACGACTTCTCCGCAGGCTTCTTTGATTGCAAGCAGTTTTGCAACTTCGAACGCTACAACATAACCTTTCCGAGCTCCACCACACCCTTCCACTCTATGGGACGGTGCTGATTGTCTTGCGAGAAGAATCTCCGGCGTGTATCCGAAAAATGAAATGAAAGATGAAACCAATCGTTCGCACATACTTCGCACGATGGACCCACACCGATGGGATGAAAGTAAAAGTTCGTACCGGGCAACGGGTAGCAAATACCCACGCACACACGGGTGTCTCGCCTTCTCGCAAGTGGGTCGCTGGGTCTGATGGTACGGATCGGGGTGCGTTCGCGCAAGTTCATTAACCGTCCGAAAGTAGAGGTCTCGAAGAGGTTCGGCGTATAAGGCGCTACTTTGGGCCAGCAGTCCAAGGCCACCTTAATCAATCTTTCTTACCAATTACCGATCAAATCGATCCCGGGGGCGTTTCGGTTTCGATGGGCGATCGTCATTATGGTTGAAGTGTTAAAGAGCATTTTCGACGTCATCGATCTTGTTGTGTGTAACCTGTTTGCGTGCGGCCGATTGCTAAACATTCTCTCGCGCATGGATGCTCAGACCACCGAACTGCAGTGATCGTTGGCCGGCGCCTGTGGACGGTGGTGATTTATATTATTTGCCTCAATACGGCCGGATATCACACATTGTTCAGCGCGTGTAATAAATTGATCACCGCTTGCCAACACCCACACTCAGCACGTTGAATTATGTATGATTTACGACGGTGCCCATAGAAGCATACAATAGCTTAACTTTATCGCGAATGTTTTGAGAAGGAAGACATTGTTTTACACACCGACCAGCACACACTCGAAACATAACCTCATTTAATGCTCGCAATGTGTCTTGTGTTCTTCTTGCAGCGATTTCTAGTGCTGCTCGGTTGCCTGCTAGCGACATCTAGCGGCAATGCGGAGATAACGACCGTACTAGGTCAAAATGGGTACGACTATACTCCCCCGAAGGTACCCTTTCCGCCACCGCCGAGCTGCCCCTCCGGTGGAGTTCCACCGTACTGCTGCACTAACGGTGGTCAAGGACCAAACTGTGTAGTCCCTACACCACCACCACCAAGTTGTCCGGCCGGAGGTATTCCTCCCTATTGCTGTACCAATGGAGGTTCCGGCCCTAACTGTTACGTCCCACCGCCACCAACTCCGCCTCCAACGCGACCACCACCACCTCCTCCACCAAGCTGTCCCGCCGGAGGAGTTCCGCCGTACTGCTGTACGAATGGAGGTTCCGGTCCCAATTGTTATGTCCCACCACCGCCAACTCGGCCACCAACTCGACCGCCTCCACCGCCACCAAGCTGCCCAGCAGGAGGAGTTCCGCCATACTGCTGTACCAACGGCGGTTCCGGCCCGAACTGCTACGTTCCTCCGCCACC
>JXWZ01013269.1:0-29875 GCA_000956215.1 Anopheles farauti No. 4 | reverse complement strand
TGTGTGTGTGTGTGTTCAAAGTGTGAGGCAATGTGAGTTCAACCGCCGGACAGTTAATTATCGCTAGTTGTGAGCAATTAACTTCGCACCGTACACCGAAACGCCCTCTACCGCTAGTGCGCCCAACTACTACGGCCGGATGTGCGAGAGGCGGTGTGGCCGGCCCGGTGGCACGGTGTCCGGCGCGCAGTGTCGCACACAGCGTACGTCGTAAGCACCACCGATGTCGTTCTCGTCGAACGATACGCTGCGCCCGCTGGCACTGCAGCGTTCGCACTCGCTACCGCATCTGACGAACTCGCGCGAGGACTCCGGTGTGGCACTGAGCGCCAGCGGCTCCTGCAGCGGGCTCCACAATCTCGGGTACGGTTCGGACGGGTCCGGTACCGGCTCCGGCCGGCGTTTGCACCACCGGCACCATCACCACCATCACCACCATCGCCACCACGACCTGAAGATACCGTACGGGGCGCGGCTTGTGGCCGACCTGCGGCAGCTGATCACGCTCAAGCAGCACTACTACCCCGAGGGCGGCTGGGGCTGGCTCGTCACCTACATCGGCATCGTCGTCAACTGCATCGCGCACGGCCTGCAGCTATCGGCCGGCGTCTTTCTGCTCCAGACCGGCACCCACATCTTCCCACATCTGACCGTCGCCGCAGGTGAGTGGTTGGTGGTGGTCCCAACGTTTGGCCGACGGTAGGCCGTAATGTTTTCATTTTCGCCTCTGAATTATTCATGACCGCTGGAAATGGCCGTTGCCATCCAAGCGATACGCGTTCCTTCCACGCGTCTGGGCGGAGATGAGCAGGCGCGATCACTGATTGATCTTGGCAGCATCGGAACGAAACGAAGGCCCACCGTTTCAGGCGCCATCGCCATTAGAAGCGCATCTAGCGAGCTTACATCCGCACACCTGGAAGATCGCTCCAAAAATAGCTCTTACACTTCTGCACTGTCCCATCTTCGGCGGCATAGAAAAAAAAAACAAAAACGAATAAAAAAAAACCAGCACTGGAAAGCGCACACGAACAAGCCGTTCATAAATTGTCTTCCCATCGCGCCATAAATCATGCCTGACTCCGAGCAGTCCCGGAGCGTTCCGGCAGCAGCTGCTGTTGCGCTCGGGGGTCGTACGAGGCGCGCTCCGGGACGCGACCCGACACACGCGGGGCGCAAAACCATAACGGAATCAATTTCCAATTATGAGCCCGTACGGTTCGCTAAATTAAATTATCATGAATAAAAAGCGTCGTCGGGCGGGCGGAGCGTGTGCCAATGCAGTTCCATCCTTATTTGGAGTGCGCTGGTCGAACCGAACCTGCCGCGGGGTGTTTTTTTTTTATTATTTATTATTATTTTTTTTAATAGCTTTCGCACACTGCCGGCTGTTGGTAATGACGATGGAAATGTTCTGGAACCAGCGGTTCGCAGAATCGTTTTTGAGGCACGTCCGGAAGTTAGCTGCCTGTTGCTTTTAAGAAACTGGACCAACTGGAGTTACTGCTGAATTCGAATACTTCTAGGCAACAGCTTGTTCCGGAAGATAAAAGACAGACGCAACAAGTTGCAAAACGTGTTGCTTAATACAGTGTTCAAGATGGTGGACAGCAGTTGTCGGAATTTATCTTGATTTTAATTGTATTTTAGAATACACAAGCGTTATCCTCTGGAGAAACTCCGCAGTAAACGAGATTGCTTACAACCGCTCCAGAGAACATCTGACGGTCTGGGTGGTCCTGGCGACGCGGATTGCCCATTTTTGGCGATCGAATTGAACGATCGAACCACTCGGGGAGGGGAAACAAAGCAACCAAAGTAAATAAAACGCCAAAAAAAAAGCGCGACCCGAACCCACCGGCCTGGGGCCAGCGCTTCTTTGTGCGCCCCATTTCTCCCGAAAGGGACGGAATGGAATGTAAATGAGTGCGCAGCCGGGCCGAGCGAATGTGAATGTTCAAATGTGTTTATGATGCTTTCAATTGGCCTACTCCCGTCTCCTGGACACCCACCGCCCGAGACGAAGCGAAGACAAAGGCAGAACAAAAAGCGAACCGAATCGGGTCGGGTTGGAGTCGCCGTTGCGGGTTCACTAACGACGGTATAATGTGCGGCCATAGTTGGCGGTTATGGATATGGGGCAATTTCATCCCACCGCACCCGCCCGTACGGTTGATTGTTGTTTACAACGCGTGGGTGCGTGGTGTTTGGTCCTGCTGAGTATGGGATTTGTATGTTTACCGCACACGCTAAATAAGGGCAGGCCATTTTGTTTCGCAAATATTAACACGTATGGCTATGTGAACAAGTGTTGAGGTTGTAGAGCGAATGCGGTGCATTAGGCGCAGTTTTTTTTTTACAAGCCATTGTTATTGTTGTGTCAAACTGACAGCTGTCAAAAAATAGTCAACTATTGAGCTGTATCGAATGGATTATTTTCTCCGTCATGTGGCGTACCATCACAACCTGTGAAAGTACCTAAAATTGAACAATTTCATAAAAATAAAGAAAATAGCTGAATCAGCGCTCGTTTTGTATCGTAAAGCGTCGAAATGCATCTTGAAGACCAAAAAAAAAAAAGCCAGATGACAAGCAAGCAAGCACAGATGTTTTCTTTCTTTGGGGGCGGGATTCGGAACGGAAACGAGACGAGCCTTGTTTACCGACCGAGGTCAGCAGTTTCGCATTCCTTCGCCACTCGCCAGGATCAGCAGAAACCGTCTCGCCAGGATCGGGTGCTGGACGAGCGTGGGCAGCCTGGGTTCTTTCACCGCTCGCAGTGCTTTTTATTGCCCTTTATTGCCCCATTTAACGACCGTCCCGAGTTGGTTTCCCTAGCGGCGCTTCGAAACGGTACGGAGCTCGTTAAAAACACGGCCTGTGTGCACGGGGCTGGTGGCGCTTAACCCTTATGGGTAAAAAAAAACTGGGTGGAGCCAGAAAAAAACTGAAATCGAAAATAATAATAAAAAAAACAAACTTCCAACAAACAACATAAGCAACTCAAATAACGCTCGCGTTTACAGCGAAACTATTGGGGTAGTAAAGCAAAATGTACCCAACACAGCAGCGCGAGTGAATTAATTTATCGGAAAACCGGTTCGCTTCGCGGCGGCACGCCGTGGGAACGGTGGGAACGGAATGCGTTTCGGTGGGCTCCCCGATAATAAGCCGTTTCCGGTCGAAGACGCCCGTAATAGACCCATTACCGCGGCATTCGGCATCCGAAGTATGTGTGCGAGCAATGCTGCCCGGAATGGGTGAACGGTTTACTTATTGCTGCCGCTGACGGTGACGAGTGCGATTGGAGGAAAAACACTATCGCGATTATCGTACCTAGAATTCATCGTGCACAATTTTTGCCCATTTATTGAACGGCCATGGGAACTGCTGGCTTGTTTGTTGTATCGCTGTTTAAGCGTCTTATCGAGCACGAGAAGACACAAATGGAGATAACCGCTTAGGGACGCGCTACTAGTGTCTCGTAAACAAACGGGAGAGCATTTAATGTAGAACCTTATCGTCACGTACGTTCCGGGAGTTGTCACATCGTCGAACGCTCCCGGGAGCGTACGTTCCTGGTTTGTTGTTTTGTACCACAAAAAGGTTTTTTTTTTATTTTAAGAGAAATATAAAAATAGTATTTGCAGAACACGACCTGTTAAAACTAATACTTTTGGGTGAATAAAACTAGAAATTGATCTACTAGTTTTGGTATCCAAAACCAAGAAACCCATACGATCAACGAGCATAAATTTTCGTACTCTTCAAAAAATTAAGCAAATTAAACTGGCTCATAAAACATCAACGTTGCATTTCTGCGCTAAAACACGAGATCCAACCCAAATCTGCAATCAAATTTGCAATCACTCTCGCAGAACGTCTTTATTCGCCCGCACCGCCTCGGTTTCGTGTGCGTTTTAGGGTCCTCGTCCTCGTAGAGATTTAGAATTTAAAAATCTCCACACACAAAAAAAAAAAAAAACAACGAAACATAAACCGAGTCCGGAGCGGAAGAAACCGTCCGTTTGCCTCATTTCTTTATTCGTTATTCGTCTTTGTTGCCTTAGTGTACCCGGCAACGACTGACATTCACATTGACGTCTCCCGTCCCGTCCCGCCCGCGCGGTTTGCTTCTCACCGTGGCAGGAAATGGCGGTTGGGGCCAGGAAATCCAGCTGTCGTCGAGGTCGTAAAAGGTCGCCGAAAGCGAATGTGGGACAAGTAGGGCGTTATTATGCATCGCGTCCGTTTGGAGGATTTTTCGTCACTTTTTTCTTTTTTCTTTTTTTTCTAGTGCGAAACACTCGTGCGGGAAAAGCGCATCGCTTTTCGAGATTATCGGTCGGGGCCAGGTATTATACACACGGTTGACGTGCAATTAATTATCCGCTAATCAAACTGTTCCATCGCGGCGGAACGAGATGCGCTGATAGACGCTGATAGACTGATTAATGGAAGCCGGCATAAAAAATGTTGGAAAAAAAAAACAGAACGCCCCAAAAGTTACTATCGCACCGAAACGTCACTTCAAGGTGAAATGCAGGGTTCCTCTTCTCTTGTTAGTAGGATGAGCAACTGATTGCATTTTTTTTTTGTTGTACGAAGCATTTCTCTCTCGCTCACGCACTCCCGCCCATCAGAAATAAAGTTCTGATGCGCCTTGATATTCGTGTTCGTCGGTAATTTGGTCTGTCAAATTGGCTTCTTGTCGCACAGGGAATGTGGTCAGTCTGATCCGACTAATTGCCTGCGTCTGGAATGTGTGTGTGTCTGTCAAAATACACGTTTATTTGATTGAATTTGTCACCTGCTTTCTACGTCGCATGCTCGGAATCTGCTTCGCACGCTCCATTTTAATTAACACCTAATCAAACAGGCAATCGGGAAAAGGTGCTGTCAAATTCGCTGCTAATGTCAGTACAATAAAACTTTGATCCGTTTAGTGGCACTTTATTCGCATTAAAGCCCCAGCACAAGGAATGGAAGCGGTTCGCTTCCAGCGTACGTTGGGAAACAATGACCGTGTGACAATTCTGACTTCGAAACGCGCGTTCCCACAGCAAACTCGGCAACGACACAAGAAAACTAAAACCAAACCAAGCGCTGCAATTTCCCTTCATTGTTTTTCCCTTCTCGAGTGTGGAAGTTTCCCCCCCCCCCTCCTTTCCTTGCCAAAGTAGGTCAAAGTTTTCACAACCAGAAACGTAAAAAAAAATGCAACAAAAATACGCACGACACAAATTGGTGCGAATCCGCCTGTGTGTGTGTGAGTGCTCGAGCGGGAGCAAACGAACCAGAAGCGAAAAGTTTCGAGATTCGAAACGAATGTTTGCCCAAATCCGCGTCGCTGGCGGGGGCAACGATTTGCAAGCGATTTAGGTTCCTGCTGCTCAAACGTTCCCAAGCCGGAAAAAGCGATCGCCGTGTAATGGCGACAATGAATTTTGATTGTGGTAAATGCGCTTCGAGTGCTCCGTTTGTGGTCAAATTTTTTATCGCACACAGACACACACACACACAAATGGCATGTGCGAAAAACACACCGCAGGTGGCACAAACTCGAAATATCGCTGTCGATTCACCGTTTAAAGGCGAACTGGCGCCACCGATGGCGTTCCCGATGGCGGTTGCCATTTTTTCCTTCCACTCCCGGTGGCCATTGCACTATTTTACAACTGCTGCCACTACAGGATAGTAAAAACACTCACCGTCTGCCCTACACACGCTCGACTCGAAAAAGCCCAAAAACCCATCAGTGCTCCCAAACCCGGGGTCAGCGGTTGCTAGTAAGTTGCTGAAAACAAACGAATAAACTACCTCGCCGAGCGCACGGCAGGTCCGGTACCGTCTTCTCCCGGGGCGGCGATGTCGAGAGTGCACGAGAAAAGAAGAAAAAGAAACACATACACACACGGTTAGCACCTCATTCGATCTATCGTGTGCGCTTGTGTGTGGCTTTAACGTCCGGAAGACAAGATCGTTTACCTCGCTCGTTCCCCCAGAAGCAGAGCGAGCACCAGCAAACATAAACAAATTGAGGCCTGCAAAAACACACCGGGTCGCGTTGTTGGTGCCGCCCGTGAGGGAGTGTGTGTGGAGTGAGAGTGAGAGTACGAGAACATACGGTTGGGTTCCGAGCGAGATTTCACTTTCATCCACTTTCGTGCGGCTTATCCTCTTTTTTACACTGCCGGCGGGTAAACGCCGTGACGTCACGCGCTTAGCTCCACACGCTTTCTCTCGGCTATCGGCTCGCTCGCTCGTGCTCCAGGAGCGATGGGGACACCGAGATCGGGATTTGATCGGGCGTTCGTTTGCAGGGGTTGCCGGTTTCATCGACACCCGAACCAGCTGAGGCAGGTCAGGAATTGAGGCAAACTTTTTCAACACACTCCTGGGCACGGGCGCATAATTGAAAACGATAATAAACGAAAATTAAAATAATTATAAATTAAAAATTTTACCAAAATTTCACATCTAGTTTAAAGTGAAAAAGTATATGGTTTACATTTTTAAATGTAGTTGAAAAGAAAAACTGTTTAATTTTTCTAAATATAAACAACAGATTCAAAGGGAATAGCAAGCAAACATCCTGTAATAGTCGAAATGGAAACAAAAAAGTGCTTGCCATATTTTAACGCGATTGTGATCACTATTGCAGATGCACTCTGTGGTAAAAGATGGGAGTGTATTTTGATTACATATGAGAATAAAATTTGCGCTCTGTTCCCGATGCAGTAAATTTTAAACAATCATGTCTCCAAACAATAAAGCAAGCGAAATAATAAAACCCCTGCCTTTTATACGGTCGCCGCTTGGCACTTCCGTTTTGCAGGGGTTTTTTTTTGTTGTTATAATTCGGTTTTTTTTTTGCTTGCATGTCACACATGGCCCGACCAGCCCGTGGGGACGAAGTAAGGGGGACCGAATGCCATCTGCCCGTCCGAAAATCCGCCGAGCACTGCGGTACGAGAACCCGAAAACCGACGACACCAGCAGACGGCAGCATCTGACAGTTCAGCTTGGTTCAGTTCGCTGCTGACGGTGAACCAATCCGGATCTCTCTGTTGTATCGTCTCCCGTCTTGGTTCCCTTGCTCTGGTGGTGGTCTGTGTGTGTGCTAGTGTCCGTGTATGTGTGTGTGTTAGTATGTGAAGTTTTGCGACAAGAAGCCGGCGTTGGGCCCTCCCGTTGGGGGGGTAGGGAGGAGGGTCTTCTTTTGCGTGATTTTGCTTTATCGTACCGTTCGTACCGTCGGCGATTCCGGGTTCGGCTGGGCGATTGTTTGGCACACGCTGGCTCGGAAAGCGGGAAGCTTTAGTGTGCGTCTCACCAAGGCTGGCCGGCCAAAATGGCAAAACATGCAAACGGCTCGGAGTGCCCGCTTTCGACGTTTGGTGCCTCGATTTGCCGTGCCGTGTTGGAAAGGGCCGCAAACGGGACAGTCAGTGCGCCAGCCAGTGTTGGAAAACCGCGTGCCGCCGTCGGCAGTGTGTGGTCCTGAAGATCAGTGAAGTTCGCGTGAAGTTTGCCAGCTGCTTTAGGTTAACGAAAAAAAAAAACAACCAAAACTCAACGAACGCAAAACCCCACAATCAAACGCTCGTCCCAGCGATCAAAACACACCAAACCGTCTCCCACCGTGCCACACAAAAAAACCTGAGCAGCCTATAAGACTTCCTCCACCTTCAGCGACTCACGCAAACAAAAGCCCAAGATCGCAAATCTTCCCGGTGAAAACGGCAAGAAAAAGTCTCATACCACGGCAAGCAAATGATCTCCCCTTCGGTGCACCGACAGTGTGGGGTGTAGGGGAAATATAAACGCGATGAAAATCGGCTGGAATCCAGCCTCGGCTCACTTTCCCGCTCGAAAACCGAGCGCTGTAAGTGATCATTTCAGTCGGGGCGTCTCACCGCTGGTCGTCGCCATTACGCGTCCCGAATTGTTAGGATCGTACTCAGAAGTAGATCAAGAATTTAACCTCTGTTTGTGTTCGGGCTGTTCGGGCAATGTCGGACATTTTGGAGCACACAAGACTGACTGGGTAGACTATGTCCGGCGGAAGTTTTTTCCTACAAAACAAGTCAGAATTCTTGGGTTGTTTCGTAATCTGGAAAGCTGAAGTTGGCTTCGATACGCCTCGAAAGTTTTGAGCGATTCCTGCCAAATTTGAGAAGATTTGAGAATATCTCAATTCAACCTTTTTAGAGGGAAAAATGAATTTTTTTTTGGTAATTCTCGAGGATCTAGAGATACTAGCTAGACGAAAGGCTTGTACAAACTCTGTATGATGTGTTTTACTAACAGAAATAATATTGGAACATCAAGATAACTTTTCGGATGAATCGATAGGTACCGGAAAAGCGAAGTACGATTTCCAACTTCTTAATGACCAACTTGTGCAACTTCTTAATGACCATATATCTTCCCCGAACTTTGACATAAGCCCGAAGAACACACGCCAAATCGATCGACTTTTAAGCTTCGTTTAATTGGCCGCCCAAGCAAAAACTAGTCCGACGGTGATAATTTATGTGTTCCTTTCCGTCCCGAGGCCGACGATTTGTTGTGATTTGTTTTGCTCACCTGTTAAACGTGCTTGCAACGTGTTGGGAACGCTTCCTCGTGGGCGATGCCCACCGATAAGTCCTGGTCCCATGGCGCGTCCCGGACGAGGAAGTTCTTCGGC
The DNA here is from genome assembly GCA_000956215.1 of Anopheles farauti No. 4. Classification (NCBI taxonomy): domain Eukaryota; kingdom Metazoa; phylum Arthropoda; class Insecta; order Diptera; family Culicidae; genus Anopheles; species Anopheles farauti No. 4. Next base: position 21,180 of record JXWZ01013269.1, on the reverse strand, counting down.
GTGCAGCAATCGAAACTTTTATTCTCCGCCAACAAAACACACAAAGGACGGGCTCCTCCGGCACCGAGCGGCCGATGGGGAGGAACGCAGCGCCCAATGACAATGGAAACGGCACGGAAGAATCCCGCAACTGTTTTCCAACCGTCCGACTTTCCTCACACACGGAGTAATCCGATCGCACAATCCGAGCTGACGTGCTGCTACTTGTGTGCAAACATACCCATTCAACTTGAAATTGCGCCATAAAAAGTTACATTTTGCACGGAATCCAAGTCGGCTTAGGGGAGGGAGAGAAAGAGGTGGAAGCTGTGATTCCTTCGCTTTTTTTTGTTTCCACTCCGGAACCATTTCCCGGATTCGATTGTGCGGATTCGTGCGGGGAAGGGAGATGGGTGTTTTTTTTATCCTTTCTTCACCCAGCGAGCGCAAATTTTAAAGCCAAAACGAAGCGGAAAACAAACGAAACCGCGCTGCGAAGAATGTTTGCCAGCTGGCCGGGGCAGGGTAGGGAACGGAGAACGGTGACTGTTGAATGTAAAACCGAGTGGCAGGCGGATGTGTCTCTTGTGACACTAAAATGTGCCTGGCGCAAACAGTCGGGCGAGGGAAACGGAAGAGAAAAATAACTGAAAGCCGCACAATCGTTTTCCTTTCCAGCGTGAATTAAACATTGCCCTTGCGCCGTAATTTGGCCGTCATGGAGAAAAAAAAACCTTAGAGCTATAGAACAGGGAAGTTGGGTTTTACAACAAGTCGGAAGACAGTCTATGAGGAAATTAGAGCAGAATTTTTAGGAATAAAAAATAGTGAAAATAATTTGCACGGGAAAATTTTTTTTATACAAACAGAGTACAGAAACACTTGGGACATTTTCAGCCTTAGATGGTTAAAAAAAAAAGAACAAAACGCGCACAAAATAAAAACATCGCGCTGCTCTGCACGCTAAATGAAATATGTCGCTCCGTTGTCGGTCGCGACGCACTATGATTTATAATCGGCCGTTTTATTCCGATCTGAAGCGACAGCCCCGGACGGCTCATTAATGTCCCCACGCTGGGGATGCGCAGCGCAAAAAAAAAAATAATAAACAAAACAAAACGCCGACAAAACTAGCTCCTGGCCTCCCGCCGGGCGAAGCGGGCGGGAAACAAAACGCACCCGTGCATCGTTCTTAATTATAACACGGTGACACAACACGACGGGCCCGCCGTCCAGCCCGTGAGTGCCGTCTTCTCAAGCTTCCCCTCCGCAACGGCCCGAAGGCCGCTACCACTGCGTATCAAGGGCAGCAGAAGCTGGCAGCCACGAAAATGGCGTGTTACGGCGACGCAGCGAATAAATCAACCGCGTGTGGACATGTTGCGTGCGCGGGGGAAAGGAAGTGGCGGATGGGGACGAGCCGGCCGGGCAAATATTTGCCTACGGTGACAGGCGGTAACGATCAAACTGGGCGGCCTGAAAATGAGCCTCCGCTTGAGGAACGTTTGGTTTCCAAGAACGTCCGGCGTGGTCTAGCATGGCTGGAGCCATGTTTTTTTTTTTTTGTTCGTGGAGTGATTTGGTAACGATAACTTTGCGTTGTCTTTGGTCGGTCCAACCGTGCGGCGTACGTCATGTCGGGTTGGTTAACCTCATTCCCGACCAATTACGTGGACGTGCAGATATTGGAGGAGATAGCTAGAACTTGCTCGTGCTTACGCATGTCGGGCGTATCGTAATGAATCTGGTATTAGAATATGGTAAAGAGCAGGACAACGCAATATTCTTGATAAGAAATATATTACTTTTTATTGGAATAAAGTGAAAAACATCGACATTGGACTCTTCTCCGAAGCGCGATAGGAAGTCATGAGGGTAGATCACAAGACACGAACTTCAAGGTGATCTAGTTAACGACGGAGATGTCGTAAGCCGCCCGAAATCGAAACAGTCCAGCCCGTGCGTTTGCGATGAGTCCGTATAAAACTTATTTTTATAATCTCTCCCCATCGTGCAGAGCCGGCTTATTAGCGTGAAGTGCGAGATAAAACAACCGGCACGGCATGGCGTAGGCGACGGTGGTGTGGCAAGACGTTCGCTAGCTGCGTGAGATTTTGTGGATTCGTTTCGCAACGGAGTTTGGTCCCAGTTTGCGATTTGGAAGACTTCGGGCAGCCGGTGGAACGATGCGTCTGGCGTGAGTGTTGGTGCCCGAAGCGGAAGCCGAAGAATGCGTATACTGTTCCAGAACGAGCCGGTGTACGGGAACTACGAGGACTCGGGTGTCGCGACCAGTGCCGATGCCCATTCGCTGGTGTTCGATGAGCCGATAACGCCGCCACCGGTTGCCGGCGGGGCCGGTGCGCACCGGAAGTCGAGCGCGGCGCTCGGCGAGCTGGAAACGCTCGCGAAAGCGCTCGCCCAGTCGCAGGCAGCTAGCTTGGGGAGGCGAACGAGCGCGGCGGGTGGCGGCGTGGAGCAACCAGCGCAAGGGCGAGACGAGGACGACGACGCGGATGTGGAGGACGACGAAGGTGACGGCGAACGGGGCGATGGTGGTGGCGTTGTTGGGGTTGAGGTCGGCGAGGACGGGCTCGGGGGTGATGGACAGCAGCTGCCGCATCTGCTGCACCATCGGCACCTCCATCACCTTCACCACCATCTACCTCACCAGCCGCGGGCATCGAGCCGGATGTCCAACACCAGCACCAGCACGATCAAGCAACACTACTATCCGGAGGGTGGCTGGGGCTGGATCATCGTGCTGGTTGGGGTCCTGGTCCACGTACTCACGCACGGCCTGCAGACCGCGGTCGGTGTGCTGATTCTAGCCGCCGGACGTGCCTACCGCATCGAGTCGATCGTCATCACAGGTGAGATCCTCGTCCCGACGATATTGCCTCCACAAGCCCAGACGTCCAGACGACCAGATCTTCCGTCGAGATGGACCTTGTTGTTGGAACCTCATCCTGAAAGACCTCCAATGTTTGTACGAAAGATGGGAGCGTGAAGATATTCCCCGCTCACAACTGTCAAAGTGCCTATTCTGTCAATTACTTTATATCGCGCCATATCGTCAATAACTTCATCATCTTCCGGATATGCTTGGAGCTGAAATTCCTAGAACACGACGGGTGTTTTAGGAATAGCTTCATAGAAACCTTAGCGTCCGTACATTGACAATAACTTCGTATTCCCAAATATCTCTGCAACATTTTTTTAACGTGACAGTTTGATGAAAGTTTTCTTGAAGACATAGACTGATCTACTTTGGACGTCCTAGGATCTAAAAGATATTCTTTCTAGGACGTCCTATGATTTAAAAAATATATTCAGATTAAGACGTCGGTCAATATGGCTTCAATTTAATCGTGACACTGTTGAAAATATCGTTACAATAGTTATATAGCTTATTGATCCATTATTAATCCATAAGTCTCTGTGTTTACTATCATCACCAGCACCGAAGATGCCTTTAGATAGCTTTTTTTTTTTAAAAAAAAAGAAACTTAAGCAATCAAACTTCCGCTTCTAATCGCTTGCTGCACTTCACAAGCCACAACTGTTTCGGAAAATTTCGCTCCAAAAATCCCCCAGATGGGCGAAGCAAATCAAACTGAGCCAAACACGCACCACCAACACCAACACCCACGCAGCAATTTGCATGACCGAGCTGGGCCGAGAACGTTGGGGCAAACATTTTTGATTACTTTTCAAAAGTAATCACATTGTCGGCGCTCGGCATCTAAACTATCTCGCCCGGGCCCGCCTAAAACTGCACACTCACCGCGTGCCCGGCCAGCCGCAAAGTAATGAACTTGAGTTTAAGTATTTCTCCGCCGGTTTCTGGTGCGTTCTTTCCTGCCTTTGCTGAGCTGCGGGTGCAGATGTGCGCTCGAACGTTTGTAGTTGTCGGGACGGTTGCTGGTGCGTCTGGTTTACGTTGCGCTGCCGGGGTCTCTCCACCAGGGTTGACCTCGGATGAAAATGGATGCTTATGTGGGAGGGTTTCTGTGTTATTTCAATTTTTTCACCATATTTCAATCATTTTATTGCTCTCTCATTGGTGCCATAAAGGTGCTATACACATACTGTAATTAATTTTTTACCATTTTCGCACTGGATTGTGGTACGATTTTTTTCACACGAAATTGCTGATAATTTATCTTGTTTGCGGTGTTTTATGTGTCTTTTTTTCTGTTTTTTTTGTCATATTTTTACTTATTTTCATACAATTTTTATAGCCGCCATAAAAATGCTATAAGTAATTAGTCACATTACGCTCTCGGTTATATATCGTTGCGTTTTAAAATTTCACATGTGTTTACCGACTGTTAAGTGCACCAACAACATGTAACGCTTAAAACCCGCCTCGCTGGTAGCTAATTATTTTTATTAATAAATTAAATTAACGCAACCAATTAAATACAACCGAACAGCTACAGCTTACAAGCGCAATGTTCCATCGTTTCGCCGCCAAACGGTAAACCAGCGGGGACGACACGAAAATGCTGATGTAAACCATCAGCGCGTAATCATTTACCATCCCCCCGGCCCGGGTGCTCAAATGGTTTTAATTGAATTCAGCAGCCGCGTGGCGTCCCTTCCGTACGGGGAGGGGAGTAGTGAGGGCAGCCATAATAATAGTGCATAAATTCTGTGACCGATTAGGGCGAAAGGGCTCGCACCGAAGACAAATGGGATCGTATTTTTCGTCCGTTTCCGTGCGGTTGTTTTTTTTTTGTCTTTTACACGTGCCGCCTCGTACTCGTCCCTCTCATGTCAGCACGCAGCCACGTAACGCACGCAGCCAGCCGGGCTGGCACGAGCCACCGGGCGTCTCCATGTGCATCCTTGCTTTACGATAATTGTCACCGTCGGGGTGGTGGCCGGTGGGTTTTTCGGCGGTGTTTTGTGCTTCCGTTGATTTATCAGCCGGCCACAGTGCCGCAAGCGAAAATGTGCGATCATCAGCACTCAGCGTGTGTGCGGTTTTTCCTCGCGTCGGGCTGCGTCGACCCACCCACCCACAAATACGTTTTTTGGCTGACAAGCGCTCGACAAGCAAAAACTAGTCGCTCGCCAGCGAGGAGGGGGGAAGTGTTAGGAACAGGAGCGAGAAATGTAATTTAGCAGCCATCCCCGCTGAATTATGGTTTGTCGGTCTGTTCAACCGGTGGCAAACCATTCACAAAGCGCAACACGAGCCGCGGCGGCTAGACAAAGAAGGGAAGGAGTTCTCTCTCGTGTGTGTGTGTGTTTTTTTTTTGTTACCGTTGCTGCTCTGTTGTTCGCGCTACTTCATAGTTATACGAATGTTTATGTTTCGGCGGGCTGGAAGAAATTAATAGCATTCAAGCGAGCTGCTTTCTGCAACATATTTCATATTGGATTGGGCTGAAGCATGTTCGCTTTGCTTTATGGGGTACGCGGTGTCGTGTCCGTGGCGTTCTTCCGCTAAGAAAACGCTGCTAACGATACGATTTATTTTGTTTTATATTATTTCAAATCAAATTTAATTTTTTTGTTATATAAATAATATATTCAAAAACGCTCAAGCAAGTCACAGAAATTTTATGAATTTTCACGAATCCTGATGGTTTGAGTTTTCACCAGCTACCATGTGACTTTTCAAAGTCAAACCTCTATGACAATATTCTATTTAGTCGCCAAATTAATGGATTTGTTAAATAAATTCTTTCACAAAAAAATCGCCGTAAACGGCTAACAATAACAATTATTTTCGATCAGCATCGGTTCGTGTCCTCACTAATAGTTAAAAAAAGTAATTATAACTAATTTCAAATCTGTGCGAGTTTTTACGTTCTTTTTATTATCCAACCGTTTAATTAAATCGTTTTAGACACTCTATTTAAAACACATATGAGACAATCTTAATGTTACAGAGTTAAACTTAAATAAATGCCCCGGTGGTTTGTGCCCTCGCTATTTTGCGATAAAAGTACTATAACTTTTTATTAAGTGTCAATGCGCTCCGATGGTTTAAAAAAAAAACTAATTAAAACTCCTGCGAGCATATAAAAACAACCAATATTGCTTAGCGTTGTACCGCCCGGGTGCTTACCAAGTGTGAATAAAATGGAACAAAACGGAGCCGTTTATGGGCACCGGACAGCTGTTCCGCACTCGTTCGGAGCAGATACTTTGCGAGTAATGAATCGAGTAAGTTCCACACATCAGCAGCAGCTGGTGCCGGTAAAGCGGCCCGCTCGGCTTGCCTTGATCCGCTCAAAGTGCGGCAAAAGTTGGGCTTCCCGGCAGCCGCCGGCCCGGACGGCGACCTAAGCGTGGAGAATAAAAATTAAAAACATAAAGTATCCGTCCACCGGCCCGGCGGGGGGGATGCGGGGGAGCAGTTCGGATTGCGGAAAAAAGTTTTTAAATGGTGTTGCTGCTTTGTTCGGTTCGAGTGCGGTGTGATTTGAGCGTGTTGAACGCTGATTGCATTGATTCGTTTCGGTCCTGCCCTGGGTGACGGTGTAAAATAAGTGTAAGCCCAGCTTGCACCGTTTGTCGAGTGCGCGGGGATTATGGTTTTAGGAAGCCATCGTTGACCTAGTTGCAGCGGAACCGACCAGGTTGTTATCTCGCCCAACAGCTGCTTCACCGCGTCGTCAACTCCTATTAACAATCATATCCAGCCCGCCGGGTGCGCTGGCCGAAATCTCTATCCCCACCGGCATTATTAACCCATCACGCAGTAACATCGTCGCGGCTATCTTCATCGAACGTCGAGCCATAAATCTCGCCCCGTCGCGGTGCTCGCTGCCCCGCGCTGTCTGGCGCTGTCTGGCCCAGAAACTTCTGCCCCGAATATCAGTCCCTATCTCCAGAACGGGGCCGGAAAAAAAATGAGACGCGCCAAACGGGCCCACCAAAACAAAAAAACCAAAAAAAAACAAAAACCCCGTCGAGACTGAGACCTCACCGAAATCACCGGATGGGATGATTTATGCCGCGACGGTTGGCAGCACTCTGTACGATTGAATTTCCAACTTTTTGTATTTTTTTTTTTGTTTTTTTTTTGATAACCTCAAGTGACAGTAGGAGAATGCACGGGCGAAAACAAAACAAAAGCAGTGTGCTTTGCTAAGTGTGAACGTGACGTCCCGGCGTCGGCACGTCACTCCCTTGCGCGCGTTTACTAACGAAAGCAAAATGGATGCTTGTTTTTTTTTTTTCTTTCCCGCCCACACAGGATGGCTGGGCGCACTGTCGACGGCGGTGGCCCTCTTCATATCACCGATCACGATCGCGGTCTGCAAGCGCAAATCGACCCGCCTGACGGCCGTCATCGGTGGGCTAGTGACGGCCCTCGGTTGCCTCTTCACCTCGTTCGCGTCCCAGTTCCACCAGCTGTTCTTCAGCTACGGTAAGCCGCACCGGTTCGTGCGTCTGGCACGGTCTGGAACGCATCCTCTAATCGGTTCGGTTCGTTGCAGGTGCCGTCGTTGGGGTCGGCGTCGGGATGACGCGCGACTGCTCCACGCTGATGGTGGCGCAGTACTTCAAGAAGCGGCGCGAGTTCGTCGAGATCTTTATCGTGTCGGGCAGCGGGCTCGGCATCGCCGTCATGTCGAGCTTCATCAAGTCGGCGATCGACGCGATCGGGTGGCGGCTGGGTTTGCAGGCCGTCACCGGCACCGTGTTCGTGACGTTCATCCTCGGCACGTGCTACCGGTCCGCGTCCCTCTACCATCCGCAGCGCCGGGCGATCCTTCACCTGAAGAACCAGAAGCGCAAGATCAAGGACAAGAACAAGCACGACGATCGGCCCCCGTTCTTCGACTTTAGCACGCTGCGCAGCAAAACCGTCCGCATCCTGCTCGCCTCGACCGGCATCGGGTAGGTGGGGAGAGGGCATTGGGGTAGAGGGGGGGAGGGAGGGCATTGGGGACACCCCGCAGTACCGGCGCTAACCGTTTGAGCCTCTCTTTGCAGCGCGTTCGGCATCAACACGCCGATCTTCTACCTCGCGCACGAGGTGCAGAAGGACGGCATCGGCGACAAGGTGATGATCCTGCAGATCTACCTCGGGCTGGCGTGGACGCTCGGCTGCACCGCGTTCGGCTTGCTGGTCGTGCGGAACAGCGTCGAGTGCCGGATCGCCCGCCAGTACCTCTGCCAGACCGCGATCTTCATGTGCGGCGTCTGCATCCTCGCGCTGACCGCCGTCCACGGCAACTACCACGGCTACGTGATGTTCGTGTGGATCTACGGCATCTTCTGCGGCGGCTACCACTACTCGCTCAAGATGTACACGTACGAGAAGGTGCGGGCGCGCAACTTCGCCCGCGCCTGGGGCTTCGTGCAGTTCGCGCAGGCCGTCCCGATCGCGCTCGGCGTCCCGATCTCCGGCTACATGAACGACAGCGGCTCCGGCACCGCCGGCTACTACTTCAGCTCCGGCTGCGCCATCGTCGGCAGCGTGCTCATGTTTCTGATCGATCTGCACCGGCGTTCCGTCTCGCGCCACAAACACACCCGGTACGTACCCGCCGGTTCCGGCCGCTCGAACAGCTCGCTCTGACACACTCGCTTCCGTTTCCTTTTGCAGGGCGAACGGCACACGCCACCTGTGCGTCTCGGAAACGTGCCCCCAGCGGCGGAAGCTCTCCTTCTCGCAGGAACCGGACAACGAGCCCGGCATCATCACCGGCAACACCGCCATGATGATCGGCCCGGAGCTGCTGATACCGCCGCTCAGCGACGGCATCGTCGAGCCGATCAACGGGCTCGACAAGCCGGAGCTGACCTGCATCTCCGAGGAGGGCATCGCCGACATGGACCTGCCGGACAACCTGCTGGACGATCTCGACTACGTCGGCGACTGCATCACGTCCTGCAATAAGGTAGCACCAGCCACTTGAACATTCTTGAACGGACGTTTGCGAAGTCTGTCAGTCTTATCTTCGGAAATGGATCTCCCGGAAACAGAAACCTTTCAATTGGGCTCTTTCTAAAAGGCTACAATGTGACCTTCTTTTAGGAAGATCATCTAGCAAATCTTTATTCCGTTGTCCAGTGAAGTCGCTGAACTTCACCTAAAGTCTAGACATCTTGGAGAGCTCGGAAACAAAACGATTAGATTGGGCTCTGTTTCTAAAAGGCTAAAATGTGACCCTCTTTGAGGAAATATCATCTAGCAGATCTTTATTCCGCTGTCCAGTGAAGTCGCTGAACTTCGCCTAAAGTCTAGACATCTTGGAGAGCCCAGCGCCTTCGTTTGACGTAACATCCTCTCTTTCTTCGCAGGTGGAAAACTATCTCATGCTGAGCGAGTTCGAGAACAACCTCAGCGCCGAAGTTCCTATCCTGCTGGACAAACGGGGCCGGCGGCTGTCGCTGTCGAAGACGAAGGCGCTGCTGGTGGCCGGTGGCGCTGCCGCCCAGCAGCAGCAGCACCATCCCGAGTGTCCAATCGACCACACGCGGCCCACCGACGCGAACGGCCTGTCCCTGCTCCATCCGCACCACCACCGGCAACCCACGAACGGTGACCTGGCGAAGAACTTACCGCCGCTGGCTACCAAAGCGGACGTCGCACCGCAAAACACGGTCGGCGGTGGTGGAGGAGCCAACACGAGCACCAACACCAACACGCTCCAGCCCCAGCAGCACTGCAGACTGAACAGCAAATGGCGCCCGTCCCAGCAGGTCGGGTTTCTCAACAACCGCGTTATATCTGTGATCGATGAAGCCTCAGTTTAGTATGGATAGGGATAGGGACGGAAGAGGGAGGGCCGTGCGTGTATACGTGAGCGTGTGAATGTATGTATGCATGTGTGTGTGTGTGTTTCGTGCCGCCAAATCTCGACCACCGTGTACATACCCGAGTATTTAGCGGACACTATTTGCTGTGCGCGTGTGTTTGTGCGGTGTTAGCCGCACCGACAGGAGATTCGCCGCGACAGCGGACCCGGTACTGCTATTGGACATTTTGTTTTAACTCTTCCTACATGTATAGGTGACGGCGATTCTAACACTCTCGCGCACGAGAGAACGATTGACTGATTGAGTTTGCTGTTGAGTTTTGAGTGTTCGTAATCGATACGTGGATGTGTTCTTGACGATGTTAGGGTAAGGCTTTAGGTTAGGTTCTCACGTTACGTACGTTTCCGTGTTCGCGGCGTTCGTTACGTTTAAGTTTAGGTTTTCTTCATTCGGGCTCTTGGAGCTGTCGTTAGATCTGCCTCCCTATCTACAACTAAAAATACCACTATTACTACTACTACTACTACTACTACCACTAGTACTACTAGTACTACTACTTCTCCCCTTTGATGCCACCTTACTTCCCGCTTCTCGAGCGTGGTGCAGTAGTCGCGCACAGAGTTCGTGCATCCTCTTGTTTCCCTAGAAAATTTCCAAACAAAACTATCCGTAGCAAAGATAAAAATCGTGCACACCTAGCGACTGAGGGAATGACGCAGGAATTGATAAACTCAGAACCCGAAAAGGTGGCTGCCAATTCTGCAAAACCCTCCTTCACGTCGGAGCGTGTGAGCGTGTAAGATAAACTATATTATAAATACGGAAACTCCTTCACAACCGAGCAACAAACTAGCCGTTCGTAGCATTAATGCCCCTTTTCCGCACGTACGCACACAAACGTGGCAAACATACACACAATTACTATTACTCTAACTCGTAGAACGTGCGCAGGACGATGGCGGAGGCCACCCTGCCAGCCAAATCAAATGCAACTAAACACAAACCCCCTCCAGGCAGCCAGGGGACGAAAGGCGAACGAAGCAACGCAGAAACACAATTGGTAGTGTTTTAATAAAAACCAGATGAAACCAACACAACGATTGTTTTCTTATTCGAAGCTAATGCTCTTCATGCAGACATCGATTTCATGACGGAGCGGAAAGCAAACGTTTACAAAACTAAATGTAAATATTAACTCAAACAAAACGAAACTTATAACAACATAAATCCTTTGTTCCCTCTATTCCTCGCATAGAATTTCTTTCAGCGTCTACCTCCGCAGCTACCATGCAGCCAATAGAGCTCGACTAAATATATTCGCACGCTGTTGGAGTCATAGTATTGTTTCATTCGACCGTAAAGAAAACACGTGTTTTGCTATCATTATCAAACGGGGCGGCGGAGGGGCCTGTGGGAAGGATGAAAAGGAAAAGGAGCCTAACGGAGAGCGGATAAGCGTACTGCCTCGTACTGGGTGCGCGGGAGACGTGAAATAGTAGCGATGTGATAAGTAGTAGTTGGTTCCTGGGTGGATCCTCACTAACAGCGTTCGATAACGCCTCCATTTGCCCTAGCTTGTCATTGTTCGCCCTTCACACGCTACGCGGCCGGAGGCTCTCGTCAGAGTTTTTTTTTTACCGGGAGAATGTTTGCCTGCGCGTCATCGACAAAGGGTGATTGAATTTTGGCGTTTTACTTTACACAATTTTGTTTTACAGCCGTTTGGGGTTTTTTCCATGTGTTGCTCAGGTCGTGCCTTCATCTAGACATGAACACTATTAAACAAACTTCTTAATCTTAAAAAAAAAGGCCGTCCAACAGGCCCAAAAATAAACCATATTTCCGACCTGACCCGGTGCTAAATCTTGTTTGATCGTGATAATAAATAATTCTAATTATAAGCAGTAAAAATAGACTAGCAGAAGAAGCTGAAAATAGGAGTGTAAATATAAAAAAAGTAAGAAAAAAATCATTGTCCCGGGCGAAATATTCTCCCGGTAGGCACCCTTAGGCCCTCCTCAACCGTTTCCGCACGCTCTTTCAATCGTATTTTTGTTCCGGTAGCTACTAGTCTAACTACTGTGTCACCTGGTGCGTTACGTAGCGTTACGCGAACAATGTGTAACACCATTGCATCGAATTCCTAGCTTTGTATGTGTGTGGGTGTGTGTGTGTGTGTATTTGAACTCGTTTCCTTATCGCTATCCGGGTTGCTAACCGTCGATCAGGTTCGATTGGTGTTTAAATAAAAGCTTAAAATCGAACATTTCCACCTCAGTTCCTAACAAACCCCCCGTGCTTGCGCTGTTCGGTGTGGGTATGTGTGTGTGAGAGTGTTACGTTCAACATTTTCTAGTTTTATCACACTGGTTGTTTTCTGCACTGCGTCTCGTTTTCTTACCGCCTCTGGATAGGGAGATAGGAAAAAAAGTAACCCTAACCCTCACAATGCCCACCACGTTAAAAGCGTCGATGGGAGGAGGAATACTTCGACGAGGAGGAACCGCGCGACCGCGAGCGGGAGCGTGACCGGGACCGGCGTGACCGATGGCTGCGTTCCCGGCGGTGTCGATGGCGCGAGCGGGATGAATCACGCGACCGCGACCGCTCATGGCCGTGTCGTCGGTCGTAGTCACGGTGGTGGTACGCGGCATGCTTCCCGCCGTCGGCCGAATCCTGCCGATGGCGCCGCGACGAGCGAGACCGGGACCGGGACCGCGAACGGGTACCACCGTGTGAACGCGGGGAACCATGAGCCGAGCTCGAGCGCGAATCACTGGACGAACCGGGCGAACGGTAGCGGTGACGTTGGTTACTTCGCTTCCGCTTCGAACCCTCCCGTCCGCCACCATCCGCACCGTCCGAGCCGGCCGTCAAACGCCGCGACAGCTCCAGGTCGCGCGCGGCCATCTCCGGACTGCCGGGTGGCGCACCCTTCCCCTCGCCTTTACGATCGCCCGCGATGCTGTAGATCATCATCGTTGGTTTGCCCGGCCGGGTAATGTAATGCGAGTAGTAAGGCTGCGTCGCCGCCTGAACCGGGGCCTGTTGCTGCTGTTGCTGCTGCTGCTGCTGGGGACCAGATGCACCAGATTTGGTTGGCTTTGGTGTGGCGACGGTGGCGGGAGCGTTGCTCACAGGGACCGTTGGTGTGACGGTGCTGCTGCTCGGTGCCGGTGGTTTACTGGCCGCAGCCGGACCACCACCAGACGCAGCCGAAACGATCGAAACGTGCGTGATGTATGTCTGCCGGACCGTGTCGCGTGGGTCACTAAAGCGCGAGACGCGCTTGTCACGCCGTTTCCGTCCACCGCCTACTGGGGGGAAAAAAGACGGGCATCAGTTTAAACGTTACGATAGCAAAGGGATAGTATTTTTCAAAGCTTTATCATTTAAATAAATTTAATTTAATATTTTAAATAAAATAATGAACAAAATAATAAAAATAATTTAAAATAATAAAATAATAAAATAAAATGTAAAAAAATGATAAAATTGTTCCGCTCGCTAATGTCTCCATTATGTACTTTTGAACGTCCTCAAAAATTTTAAAGGCGAAAATAAACTGCTACTAACCGCTAAACTCCTGGCTCGGCGCAGCATCACTCGAATCGGGGCCATCCTGTGCCGTTTGCGCCTCGGTCTCCGATTCGGCCTCGTCGTCGGAGCGTTCCGCGTGTCCAGAGTCGCGCGTAGTCTGACTGGCAGTGGGTGGCGGTTGCTTGGCGGCGTTGGACCCAGTCGGTTCCGTGTCATCGTTCGCCTCCTCCAGCCACTGCTCGATACTGCTCGCAATGGCCTTAAAGTCGCGCTGCTTTACTTTAATCTTTTCCTGCAAGATGGACATTCGCTTTGATCGTTATTTTTCCCACGCTTGTTTTTATGTGTCGAATTCTAATTGCAAATATATCGAACGTACCTTCAGCATCTGCATCGCCTCCGTGTCGGACAGGTCGTCGTCGGAGGAGTGTCCGCCGCTGCCATCGTCATCCGAACCGGCGCTATCCGCACCGGCCGTCGGTTTCTTCGCCGTGCTCGAGCCGTCCGCCGACTGCTCATCCTCGTTATCCTCGTCCTCCTCATCACTGTCGCCGTAGATGGCCAAACCTTAGCGAAATACAACGCCACGATTAGTGCGAGCCTTTACTTTGCTATATTCGCTCCTAAATCGATCCATAAATCGATCATTCTGTGTGTTATGTAGGCAACAGTGGGAGCGTTAAAGCTTAATTTCAAGCTATACTCTTTCTAATAAAAAAAAACTTCTTCCAAAAAACGCAAATAACCGACTTTCTTTACACCGTGAAAACTACTGAAATAATCTTTCTTACCCAATCCTAACCCCCGGGTGCACGTGGCAAGGCCAGCTTGTGATCGGACGGTGACCGCCTGCTTCGCTGCTGAAAGGAAATCAAAACACAAACATCAGACCTATTTCTGTCACCTAATTCCTCCGCAATAAATCGCAAATCACACCTTTCCGCTTCTGCACCCTGGCCACCGTTTCCTTTGCGACCGCGTTCAGCAGCTCGTCCGTCGCTTCGAGCAGAATCTCCGTCAGTATCTGTTTCGTCTGTAGTTTTCGGGACGGGTGCCGGTTTGTTGATGGAGCAGAGAAAATAAAAATTTAATGCAAACGAAAAAAAAACCCTTGAGGGAAAACACGGCACAAGATGCATACTTTCTTCTGCACGTCGATCGCTTTCGCCTCGGGCGCTACCGTGGCTGCTTCCGCTAGGGCCGGGGCCGGTGTTGGAGGTGTCGGTGATGGTGACGACGCTGCTGCAGCTGGCTTCCGTTCCGGTTCCTCGCGCACCGGCTGCAAAACAGAACACAAAAAAGACGTCCAACAAGAGAGAGAGAGATCGTACTGAGGTTGCGGTTTACGCGTGGAGCGCGCGCGAGAGAGAGAGTGAGATTCCCACCGATAGTTCGTAGTACGTTTGGCGGCTTTCTATCTCCTTCGCCCGCTGGCGGAGTTCGAGTTCGCGCTCGAGCTGCCGCTGCTTGTCGCGTTCCATCCGTTCGAGCGCCTCCCGTATCCAGGCCGGCAGCAACTGCCGTTTGGCTTCGTTCATCGTGCCGTGGTCCTTCGGTGCGTGCTCGTGCTGGGGTGCGGGTGAGGAGACGGAGGCGGAAGCCCGCGACGCGCCGACCTTCATATCGCGATCCATCAGTCCGGGCAGCCGGAGAGGCGGAGCGGTCGCGCGCTGATGGCCGCTTTGCGGACGGTGCTGGGTTTGGTTGGCCGCGACCGGTGGCGCCGGTTGCGCACTGGACCCGCCGGATTGGAAGAGGTGGCTGTTCTTCGCTCGCCACTGTTCGAGCGCGGCCGAAGCGGATCCGCTGATCTGTGGATGGGTCGGTTGCGGTTGCACCGTCGGCGACGGTTGACTGATGGCTGTCGGTTGATAGGCGACCGGCTGCTGGTTCCAGGGATGTGGCGGAGCCGTCTCGGGGACGGCTGTATGGTCGGCCTGGGTTTGAGCCGCCTGTGGCCAGTCGCTGCCGGCAATGATTGGTGGCATCGGTGGGGCGGGCAAATTGTCATCCTCGTCCCATTCCACCTCCATCGGTGCCTCACCTTGCTCCTCCGCGTACTCGAGCGGCAGTTGACCTCTGCTGTTGTTGGTACTGGGGCCACCGTTCACCACCAGGTCGTCCCGATCGAACGACGGGGGCGGTGGCGGAGACGGTATCCGCGACGGGACCGGCTGTATCCAGGACTCTCGCATCTTGATCCACTGTTGGGCCACCGCCGCCCAGTCCACCTCGTCTTTCGGTAGGTTTTGGTAGTGAGCGAGCAGTAGCGCCGGATCGTTGCTGGCCGCCGCCATCATTCCACCACCACCGCCCACGTTCGGGTGGGGTGAAATGCGTGCCCGGTCGCCCATCGCCAGCGCGATATACAGATTCTCCGGCAGCCCACCGTTCGTGCTGCCCGGCGGCGCTGCCCCGTTCCGGTTCATCACGTCCTCGCCGTCGCTGCGTCGGTTGCCCGAGTGTTTGTGTGGATGTGGGTGTGTGTGCAATGCGGATTCAGAGACGCTCACACAACACCTTACGCGTGTCGTTTCCTCTCCGTCACTTTGTCGTGGAATTTCATCGGAAATAGCAGGTAAATCGGCCTAGATTTCTAATACACACACCCCCCCTCTCCCTCCGTTTCAGCGCTTGCCAAGCCTGCTCGATGCGTGGCTTCTGCTGCAGCACAGTACAGCAAAACCACAACCACAACAACAATCAAATAGCCGCAATACACCAAAACTGCCACTACCGATGGCTAGCGATTTTCTTCCGTTTTTTTCCTCTCCTTCTGGCTCGCTCCGGCTGAAAAGGTGATTCCACTTTTGACGTTTCGGTTCCTCTTTTTAATTTCGGTTTTTTGTATTCTTTTTCCGAAACACAGCATATTCTCGATCGGTGCGTGTGCGGGGACACCCAAATTGACACAAACTCCAATTTCCCAGGAAGCCCACGACTGCTCTGGCAACTGTCAGTCAAATGTTTTTGTTTGGACCCAAACAAGCTAAACATTTTTAGCTTGCTGGCATAATAAGGTACTCCCAAATATTACAGAAAAATCAATAAGTATGCTTCTTTCTTTGTTAACCTAATTTTTAAGCTTTCGTAATTAACTTGTAACACAAAAATCTCCCTGCTTATCATAACCCAACATCAAAACATTTTTGTTCGCTTACCAAACGAACCACTGTGCCATCGGCTGCAGCCCAAGGTACAGAGAGAGTTTTGTGAACGACACCAAACGGCTTATGTCAGAAGGAAAACGAAGAAGATTACGAACAAAATATCAATTGCGTTTTATTGTGCCAATCGGTGGCCAAAGAACGAAGTAAAGAGGAATAATTAAGTTCGCTGCCACGACACGCGAGGGTAAGTAAAAAAATATATATCGATTGACGAAGAACTGCGAAACGGGTTGGAATATATGCTTTTTTGTGCTTCATTTGTTGTTTCACAATATTTTTGTTGCGGTTGGTTTTGAAATGTCCAATTCTGACGAACAGAGTGCGCTGTCAAACGTGAGAAACACATACGCACACAGACGCACGGTGCTGTCAGTGGTGAAAAGAAAAACACTATTCCTGTCCCGTGGAAAGAGGTGCGAGAATCAATCGAAAATCGTACGTATTTATTTTCTGCCAGTGATTTTTCACCCAATCTTTCCCTCCCCACGTTTGGCACCTTTCTTCCAGCACGAGCACGTTTTCCCATTCTGGTGCAAATTTTGCGTCGTGAGCGACAGGAATGGCATTTAACGTGCTGCAGACGGTCGCGAAGCGTGCCGCGGCGAATGTTTATGTAATCGGTGGTGCCGGTGGTGGCGGTGGCCTGCTGCGGAGCGTTTCCGCTTTATATAATGGCACGCAGCCGTCGCGCGGAGCCGGCAAGTGGTTCCCGGACGCGGAGTTTATCGATCAGTTCAAGGGCCCGGTCATGTATCCGGACGAGGTGACGTCGCGCTGGAAGCTGCCACCGTGGAACAGCAAGATAGCACCGGTAGAGAAGACGGTGCGCAACCTCACCCTCAACTTTGGGCCACAGCATCCGGCGGCGCACGGCGTGCTGCGGTTAGTGCTGGAGCTGGACGGCGAAACGGTGATGCGCGCGGACCCGCACATTGGGCTGCTGCACCGCGGCACGGAAAAGCTGATTGAATACAAGACGTACACGCAGGCGCTGCCGTACTTCGACCGACTGGACTATGTGTCGATGATGTGTAATGAGCAGTGCTACTCGCTGGCGGTGGAGAAGCTGCTGAACATCGACATCCCACTGCGCGCGAAGTACATCCGCGTGCTGTTCGCGGAAATTACGCGTATCCTCAACCACATCATGGCGGTGGGCACGCACGCCCTCGACGTCGGTGCGCTGACGCCGTTCTTCTGGCTGTTCGAGGAGCGCGAGAAGATGATGGAGTTCTACGAGCGCGTGTCGGGCGCGCGAATGCACGCCGCGTACATCCGGCCGGGTGGTGTGTCTCAGGATCTTCCGCTGGGACTGCTGGACGACATCTACGAGTTTGCGTCCAAGTTCGGCGAGCGGCTGGACGAGGTGGAGGACGTGCTGACGACGAACCGCATCTGGGTGCAGCGAACGGTCGACATCGGCATCGTGTCAGCGGAGGACGCCCTCAACTACGGCTTCAGTGGAGTGATGCTGCGCGGTTCCGGCATCAAGTGGGATCTACGCAAGTCGCAACCGTACGACGCGTACGACCGGGTCGAGTTCGACGTGCCGATCGGCACCAAAGGCGACTGCTACGATCGGTACCTGTGCCGCATCGAGGAGATGCGCCAATCGCTCCGTATCATCGACCAGTGCCTGAACCAGATGCCGGCGGGCGAGATCAAGACGGACGACGCAAAGCTGACGCCACCATCGCGCGGCGAAATGAAACACTCGATGGAGGCACTCATTCACCACTTCAAGCTGTTCACGCAAGGCTACCAGGTGCCGCCGGGTGCGACCTACACCGCGGTCGAGGCGCCGAAGGGCGAGTTCGGACTGTACGTCGTGTCGGACGGCTCGAGCCGCCCGTACCGGTGCAAGATCAAGGCGCCCGGGTTCGCGCATCTGGCCGCGCTCGACAAGATCGGTCGCCACCATATGCTGGCGGACGTGGTCGCCATCATCGGTACGCTCGACGTCGTGTTCGGTGAGATCGATCGCTGAAGAGCTCTGCAAGGCTTCCCGCCTGCAACCTGTTTAAGTTTTGTTATCTAGCGCCCGTATGTCACATCCAAATTTACTGTCGTTGACGAGTCGCGTAGAGAACAGCAATGGTAGAAACAAACGAGCATACGAAAACACACATGGCGAACGTATTGTAAACGAGGATTATTAATTACACGAAATATGAATAAAAAGTATGAACAACAATCAACCAAGCGCCTTTGGGTTTCTTCAATCTACACTCGAACGTCATTCCGACTGGGCTAACTAGATGAAGCTCATAAATATCTACTTCATTTGATTCGGTTAACACTGTAGGCCATCAAACTGATCGGGTTTGAAAAGTTTTTAAAAACTGACAGCTTCTGTACCATAACAAAAACATTCAAGTTGACAGATCTCCCCTCTAGATTTGTTTTGAACTAGCCCGTTGAAAAAAACAATGTTTTGATCCTAAATAGACCCTAAAAATCAGCTTCAGATGTAATGGAGCTAAAGTTATGGCCTCTCGCTTCTTCCAGCAGGTGATGCCCGCCTCTCCGCCACTACGATGTCTACTAAGCCGCGCTTTACACACCGGCTCTAGTGCCAACACCAAACCGAACGTGTCTGCCGTGCTGACCGCGTACCTAAAACAGTGCAACGAACCACCCTGGACGTCCTACTTCATCAAGGTAAGGTACAGCAGCACCGATTGTTGGTCATTCTCGCACTACCATTTCCTCCCGCAGCACAGCGACGTCCGGAATGATCAGTTCGGGTGGTCCCACTTCAACTGGACGCTCGATACCGGCACCAACTACCATATTCTGCGGACCGGTTGCTACCCGTACATGAAATACCACTGCACGAAGCGACCCCGGCAGGACCTGACGCTCGACGATCGGTTCTTTCGCTGCATCAAGGTGGTGAACCTGGGCCTGCCGCAGCTCTTCTACGGGCTGGCCGCTGTCTTCCTCATTCGGCACGTCGAGTACGTCGAGATGGGGGCCGGCCTAGCCCCCGTACCGATCTACTTCCTGTACGAGGAGGACAAGGGTTCAATGTACTGAGTGTGCAGGTCGTAGTTCGATTAGCTAAAATAGACCGCAAAATAAATACAAAATGTCATCGGCCGCAGCAAAACACAACTTCCACCGGCTTCCGGTTGCCTTGTTTGCCTTCGTTTTTCGTTAAATTTTTGTTTATTGTGTGTTTTTATACTTTACTTTTATACCCACTGCACATCATATTCGTTTTTTCCCCTCTTCTGTCTCTCTTGTGTGTCTTGCATAGTTTTGCTCCGGTACTTCCTCCTCGTTCGCCGCTTTTTTCACCCTTGCAACACACGCTACACAGGCCGCTCGCCTGAAATCGATAACTTCACAACACATACGGGTGGGCGGGCGTGCGCGCGGGCGGTAGGACCTCAAGCTTCGTCCTCGTGCTGGCCCGGGGCACTCGCCACACGTTCAATAATACCGCGAAAACCTAGCACTCGACGTAAACGTAAATGCTGCGGCGGGGGGGCAATGGGGTTGGGGACGCGAAATCACCCTAAACAACGCCTAAACCCGAACCGAATGTTTGCGAACCAGAGCTACCGTACCGTTTTGGATTTTTTTCATTTGCTTAAAAGGTGATAGAAATTCGTTTCTACTGCTAAACAAGTGCACCAGGGCCGATCGTGCGATGCGGGGGAAGCTTACTCTAAGCGCAAAGCGTAGGTTTTCGATCCATTACCGGGCGTGCGTTGCATTACGCCCGGGGAGGGGGGAGAGTGTGCATGCTAATCCCGTGCAGCTAACAAACAGTGTTCGTGCATAGTTAAATAATAATACCTGTCTAAAGGATATTCTGGAAGCTTGCCCCCGTACCGGAACCTTTCTCTCTCTCTCTCTCTCTCTCTCTCTCTCTCTCTCTGTCTCTCTCTCCCGTTTGCCTTCTCATCACGATTCATCGGCCAACGGGGAGGAGGGAGGAGAAGAAACAGGCGGCAAAGTGATGTAGTAAACCTAAGCTGTTTTGTTCCTGTTTTTTGTTTGTTGCAAATAATACTTCAAAAAGACTACTTCCTATTTTCCACACACGGATCAATCCGGGCGTAAAACCAACACTAGACAATCGTCTCTTTCACTCGACAGCAACCGCCAAAACGCTCATGTTACGCGTGCAAAACGTAGCTAGCGATTTGCTTAGCGCAACCGAAAGTTTTTCAACCCAACGACGGTTGAAAGTTTGCTGCCGTCCATCTGCACCATAATTGACAAATTCAATTTTTCTTACCACGACACGCACGAATTTGTGCGCACAAAACAAGCAACGTTTAGCTTTACTGGTGTGTGTTTTTTTTTTGTTTTCTGTGTTGGAACGCGCGTGCCCTCGCTTCCGGGCAGCCTTTGCTCGTAAATTTGTGTTTACTTTTAATACCAAAAAAAAAACTCCTTAATTAGCCCGAACGTACGTGCGGCTAGCGGATGGGGAAAAGAAATAACGTAGAAAACAGCTTTCTTTTTTTACTATTATTGTGATTTTTTTTTTGAAATTGTGATTTGAAACCCGTCCGTTTTCACTCGGGTAATTTAGAATCGAAGTCTTCTTCTTATTCTTCTTATTCTTCTTCTATTTGGCGTAACGACCGAAGTCATGCCTGCCGTTTTAACCGGCTTTCTAGACTGATTTTACCACCATAGCTGGTTAGTCACTCCTCGGTAGGGGGAGACGGTCCGAAATGGATCATTGGTACCGGTCCTGTCGTGTGAAAGACCGGCGCCGCTACCACTACACCAC
>JXWZ01013266.1:0-13151 GCA_000956215.1 Anopheles farauti No. 4 | reverse complement strand
CCACACGCATTTGTCAGCGCCACACGCGTGACAATATAATTAATTGCCATCTCAGGTCTCGGGGTCACCGCAAACAGCAAGGACCAAACGTATTTCGCTCGCGAATGACACCACACTCACCTTTCGAGCGTAAAGTCCCCCGGCGTGGGGTACCGCAGCCGGCCCATGTTGTCGGCTAGCTGCTGGAAGTAGTATTCGAAGTAGCTGTCCAGCTGCGTCTCCAGCTCCGGATCGTTGACGCTGGTGATGATGAAGAAAATGACGTCCCGCACGAGCGAGTCCATCTGGATCAGCTGGAAGTCGACGAACTTGAGACTGCAGGGTTTCTTCCCGGGCGCATCTGGTGCGTGCGTGGTGTGTCGGCCAAGTTTGCCGCGCCAGGTCGCATTACACGAGCATAAAAATAGAACAAAAAAACAGCCACGTTGTTAGTTTTTATCCGCGGTTGCTAACAGGCTTTCTCTAATTGGGGTTTTCGGCGGTATGGGGTATTACCCGAACGGTATTACCATATTTGATCATCATGTTGTTCACCCACAGGTCGTTGTGCAGCATCGTGCAGTACACGGTCAGCTGGTCCGAGATCAGCTGCGCCTGGCGCTGGTGGCACTCGTTAATCTTGGCCTGGGCCCGCTCGGCCAGTCCCTGCTCGACGCCCGTCCGCACAATGTCCTGCCGAAACACATCCATCATCTGCCGCATCGTCTCCGGGCTTAGTCCCGCGTCGATATCAATCTTAACGAGGTACTTATGGATCCCCGCTTCGAACACGTCCGGCTTCAGGTAGCGCAACGCTATCGGTATCGCATGGAACAGGGCCAGCTTCTGTTTCGGTAAAAAAAGGAAGCATGAGTGCGAGTTAACAAAAAAAAAACCAGCTCCCAGTTAAATAACTCCCACTTGCGGGTGTTTGTTTTCGCCCCAATTCCCAATCTGCCCACCTGCAACACGAACCGAGCCTGCTCCCGGTCGAACCCTTTGCGCCGATCCGCCGTCACGTAGCCGGCGAGCTTCAGGTTTTCGAACAGCATCACCCCATCCTGGTCCACCTTCTCTACCGTCGGGTCCAGCGAGACGCGGGCGTTGTAGCAGCGGCAGAACACATCGATCAGCTCGCCCTCCCCGTCGAACCCTTGCTCGCGCTGCAACGCCAGCAGCGTCGGTACGATCTTCAGGTAGACGGCGGCCTCCTTCACGAACGTGGTGTCAATTTGGAAGATCTCCAGGAACTCCTCGCTGCTTGGGCGCATCTTCGCCACCAGGTGAAGCTGGTCGACGGCTGGCTCAAATTTTTCCGCTTGGCCCTTGAATAAATAACAAAAGGATTTGAAGGAAATTTTAATGATTGACATTTTTTTATTCCTCCCTTTAGTTCATTCCTACCGTTTTGTTAAGGTTTTGTTTGGCCATTGTTCATATTTAAAATGCGATAACTTACGAAACATTTTTGCGTACAGCGTCGAAAGGACGAGGGACGAAAGTTACACTCCAAGAGAAACCTGAAGCAGCGCCATCTTTTGGAGAGTGCTGCAATCGGCAAGTACTTTAAATACTTTCGGAGTTTCAAGCACGCTTTCTTATAAAATATTGAAGTCTCCACGACCAAAGCTGATATAAATTAAATCGAGAAACAAACCAACATATTTTGAACATATATTGAAAAATTAGTTCAATATTTTAGTGAAATATCTAGACATAATTGGAAGTCTGTTCGTTCATTTTTACGTAGGATACACCAAAGTCTCGTATATCAAAGTTATTCAGTAAAAGATGAGTCGTGGGAGAGAGTTTAAAGGCACTTTGAGCGTATTTAAATTCTTTCGTTTACATTCCCGAAACAAACTGAATTCAAACTTCCCAAGCTGCCGTAACGCACCACGCCCTCAATGATCAAAGTTTTAAAATGATTTCCAAAATCCTGAATCAAAAACTTCGGAAAGAAGGTTTTAGCAGCAATCTAAATGTAAACAAAGGAAGCACTACAAATCATTGTTCTATATCTTTATCAAGCGCAACAAACGGTTTCACCTGATTTGGACAGGGTCGAGAAGTGAAATCCGTTGGTGAGTAAAAAGATTATAAATGATTTGTTGTTGCTTCAGTTGTTGAGACTGAAGGTAAAATGTTTAAGAATAAGTGATATTAAATATATTTACTGTTGTTATACATTCCACTTTTTTCCAGTTTGAGGAGATCATAAAATTGTTCGTAATATATTCATAAAAATACTGATAAGCCTTAAAGTTTAATTATAAACAAGATGATTTCTTTCTAAGTTAAATGGTAGACACATGGCTTATAGGCCATGGCTTATTCCTCAAAAGTGAATCTAATCACGTCATTGATCATTGTCGAAATCGTTCAATTAGCTTTAAGATATTTTATTAAACAACGAGGTTAACAAAAAATCAGTACAGATAACTTTAAAGCTACTTTAATACTTAACACATTCCTGAAACCGATACTGCTTACTCCTGTACAAAATGGTATGTAATGATTCAGTAAAAACACGTTTTGCAGATTGCATACTTTTAGGGGTACTTTTAGATAAGCTCGTGATATTATCCACGAGGCAAGCAAATCGTAAAGGACATGCTTTATTTTAGCAGTTATAATAAACCCTTCCAGCAAAATGCTAATGATTAGATAATGTTGCAAGTGTAACGAAATAGTGTTGAAATTTAAAGCCGTGTCGAAAAGGACTAGGCAGATTGTATCAAATTAATTGTAGAATCACGGCAGAGTAAACTTTGGCAAGATTGTCTCGGAACAAATTCAATTCAGCACTTTTAGCTACCCAAAACAGCATCCGGTGTAAAATTTGCAAGCCTTTCATCTGTTTTTTTCTCTCTTTCTCTCTCTCTCTCTTTTACTCATAATGCTTGCTTCAAAGAAGTCAATGACTTTAAATAATAAATTTGTACCATGAGTTCAACATGATGTTCGATAATTTGCACTCTTGTTAAATAAATTAATCCTTCTTTCACTGTGCAAGCAAATCATCCCCGATATTGCTTCAATCTGGACAAAACAAACATCTTCACATAAAAGAAGCCATGCTGTGTTGTGCATTCCTCTTTTTCGGCAAACCACCACTTCCTTCCCGAGCACATCAACACATCACTCAAGGAGCCTACTATGTTTAAAGCTACCTTCTGAAACGATCTAACGAACCGGGGGAAGGAAAATTGAGAGAACGCTGAGAAGACGACAGAAAAAAGCTCAATTTGCATCAGCCCAAGCATCATTACCCGTGAGAGCACATTGGGGAGACGCGAAGAAAAAACGTAAAAGTCTTTCAATAAATCACTTCGACATGCGGCTCAAAGTGTAAGTGATGTTGACGGGAACTGCTGGGCGTGATCGCCGCACAGTCCGCAGCTGTTTCCGGCCCGTTTCCATTCGCAAAAGAAATGCGCTCCGGCTTCGGTTGGGTCAGTTCTGGTGACCTGTTTTTCGTCCGTCGCTCCAGAGGGAATGTTGTTGTCCCGATTTCCCGCGTTTCGGAGCAGGCTTGGGTTTGTTTTGTCCTTTATCGCTCGGATCGCAATCTGGCACGAATTGCTTCAAAGGACTCGGAAAAAAAAGAAAGGTTGCCCCCAACGAGACTGTCCGAAAAATTGAATGAAACACGACTCCTCGCAAGAGATCGCGGGCATGGTTCGGGTCATGTGGAAAATATCTTTAACATCGCCTTTAGCTTGCGGGTAGGTCGAGAGTTAATAGGCAAGTGTGCCCTTCCAGGCCAGACATTGAAGCTTCACTGGAAGCAAAGTGAAGCAAAAACAATCACCTTGGCAGCAAAGCTGAATGTTTTGGTAAGCTCGCTGTTGAATTTACGGGAACACGATTCGACGTGGACAAATCCATAACAACTACTTTTTCCACGAACAGCATTTAAAACGCTCAATAAATGAAGTTTCTAGAAAAAAAACCCGTATACCGGGTGCTCGGACTGTGTGGGTCAAAATTCCGTGAACCATTAAATAATAGACGCTTAATTTACCTCCGAAAGGTTCGATCCAGTGGTGGTGACGCAATCTATTTCGTATAAAATACCCTCACTGGCGAGCTGGAAAACAAAGATTTCGGCTATGGTTTATACTGATTCTTGGAGAGCAAAAAATTAAACCTCAATGAGCTATTTCATTATGTGACGAAAATATAAGAAAACAGATCTTTAAACGATTTAATGAAGTTCATAAAAAAGTAACATATTACTCCCCTCATCGTGACGCGGCACCACATGCGAGCCCCGAGTAAGAGCTTCGGCGCATTCAACAAATGTTTTCTACCCCATTAGCAAGTGCCAGAAAGGAAACTTTCTTCCACCGCAAGACGCTGTCATTACCACAAACGAAACGTGCTTTCTGGGTGCCTTTTTGCCTTGTCGCTTCTGCAAGACAACAACAGAATAAATCATGACAACGCAACGCCTTTCCGCGGCGATTCCAACACACAAATACAGGCACAAAAAAGAAAACACTCGCACCACGGCCGATATGGACTTGAAGGATTTCGTAAGCGCTTCCAGGATAAAAGCGCTGCCTGCTCGGCTAAGAAAAGCCGATAAATCATCTTCCGCCGCGTGCTCACTCACCTGTTGCCTGTTGCCTGTCGGATGCGGTTTTTTTATGCTGTTTTGTTTCATTCTCATTTTACTCTATCTTTCTCGGCTGCTCTCACTCTTCGCGCAAGATTGTTTCCAACATTTGGTCGGGAAGAAAAAGACCGGTGTGACGAATTGCGAGTAAAAGGGTTGGAGGTGGAATATTTATTCATAAAACATTTTCACGCCTCTCCTAATGAACCAAAACCAGATAGATCCATAACAGACGCATTATGTCGGGTATTAACGTTCATTTACGTCCACCATGCACACAGTGGGCACGGTCGTTTGCAGAGATGATGAAAACTTGGTTGTGGTTTATAATTTGTTTTATAAAGGACGAGAAAAGATAGTCGAAATTTTTATTGAAGTTTCTCGACTTGGGTAATTCCAAAGTTCAAAAACAATGTTTGTTTATTTCTGAATTTAAATATTGATTAATATTATTCATCCCAAATTATGTAGATTTTTACATACTCAGGTTAAATGTCAGTAAATTGGCCAAATATGTTGTATATTTTTTATTTTTGTCCAAAAAATGTTAATAAATCTCCCTAAAAAATTCCGATTCGAATGTCAATTGTCTGATTTGAAATAATCAAAATAGAAAGCCATGCCAAACCAGCCAGCCATGACCACTTTCCCAATGTGTACGAATTCACGTGTCAATTCCTTCCACGCCTGCTTTGATGAGGCGACTCTGTGTATGTATGCGTGGTATCTATTTGCACGAGATGTATGATTTTTGGAAATCTCAGCCCATATCAATATATCAAAATTAATCATCACGTCACAAACACGAGACTAAGTGGTTGATTAGTTTTCGTGGAAAAATTGATCCACCTTTACCACCAACCGGTGTGTAAATGCGCGCAAATGGAAACATCACTCAACAGTTGTTCTAAGAATAAACTCTCTGTCTGGTTTAGCATTTCCTTCCCACTAAACCTCTTGGTTCATACATTCACGCGCGGTTCCATATCAAAGCAACCGAGAAGCCTCATAAAGCCTGAAATCCTTCCTTTGAAAAAAGAGGTGCGAATGTGATTGAAAAATCAATTTCAACTCTCACGTTCTTGCTTTTCATCGGTGCTTCAAAGCGCAAGGAATTGCGTTAAAAAAAAGATAAAAATACAAGTCTAATAAGGCTACCGGTGCAACCGATAGTTTATGCCATCAGCCCATCAACCGAAATGGTGTAAATTTACGACTATGAATTTTTAGACGCCACCAACATAAAGCTCTACTTCGGATCAGAAGAGGGCGAGTGAAAAATGAACACGAGCTGTCGATATGACCGTGCTCGTTTGACCTCACATCTGAGTTGAAACACAGCGCAACAATCAATTTTCGTTCCACTTACAATGGATCTTCTTACGATTCTGAAGAACCAAACACTGGTAACGGAAAAGGAAAAAGGTATCATTTATCTTCAACCGATCCGGACGAATCAGCACACCACCGTTCGAGAGGTGCTTGAAGGGCTTTCCTCATACGAGGGGAGGATTTAATTTACAATTTATGGGCCACACAACACCATGAGCATGGGTGAAAGGACACTGGGTTTATTTTTATATCATCTTCCACCGAAACCGACAGGATCAGAGGTTATAGGGTACGTAACAAGCTGTGTGATAGCGGAGCAAACCGTCTTCACACAAGCACAGTTAACACACTTTTCTCCGGAAGATTGTAGGTGTCGAAGATGGTTATAATTTGATTAAACATTCTATTCCGTCTCACTCTCTCTCTCTTTTTCTCACTGTCTCTCTCACTTTCTTTTCTGTCGTGAAATACTCCATAATGCCTGCACCAAAATCAGCACGCCACGACATTTGCCCAAGGACTCCGCGATACTAATTGCTCTATCAACCCTTTGCTCTAAGACGACCAGGCGCCTCCATCACAGCTCACCACGTGGAGATGCGGCAGGATTTTATGATTAATATGTGCTCAGTGGCTTGGGGACCGCGTTCGTGTTGTGGGTGCTGCGAGGGGACCCTTCTGCACGCAGCCAACATCCTACGTTTGGCTCCCCCATTCGACCGCACGATACCGGGCGTCTCCATCACTGTTTCCAGTTGATTAATTTACCGCCAACCGCCTCTTTGGTACGCCATCTAGTAACCGGGAAGATCGACAAGTCACCCGAAGCATACACACAGCATCCTCACGAGTAACAATACCAACGATGTCACCGGCATGAAAATAGCAAATAGCGGTCTCTGCCGCTGTGCCTTCGGCCCTGCGACCTTTACCTTTTCGTCCTCGATGACTGCCGCGGTTGATGAGGCGGTACGGGTCGTGCGCACCGTCACGGCCAACATGGTGCTGCCGTAGTTGTCGCCGGGTGCGGTAAGAAACTCTGACTCGTAGCCGAGCACACGGACGCCCTCCGGCAGGACGGGCGCTAGCAGACCCTCCAGATCGCGTATCGGTGGCGGTGGAATTGCAGGCATCTTTGCGCGCACCGGGCACCGTTCCAAAAATCGAAACAATTTAGCAAGTAACCAGTAAGTAATGGGGTACACGTGACTGGCGTGACGACTGGCGCTGGGCGGAAAGTACGCACCGGCTCGTGCACGCCGAACACGATCGCGAGCACTGCGTTTTTTTTCTCTTGTTTAAATTCTCCTTTCGATAAGCGATAAAAAATGAACCGGACACTAAATCACAAACTAGACCAATTGCAACAACTCCTCACATACGCTCACTCGCGCGCGGTTGTGCTGTGGAGGAGCAGATTGCTATCGCGACCGACCACGACGAGACGTTCGAAGCGACTGCCGTTACGGTGATGATGCGAACATTGCGATGAAGTTCACCGCGGTCGTAGCGTTGGCATCTAAACACAAGAGTACGACGAACGCACGATGCGCGCTCCGAAGTGACCGAAGCGAGCGAACGCGCACACACCACAAGCCGAATCAACCCGTGGGAATTGACTGCCGTCCCCCAGTAGCCGGGTGGTGCCTGGGGTTCCGAAGCATGGAAAAAGTGCGCGCCAAAAATGTTTCCCTTCATGCGGAAACAGTTTGAGTAATGCTTGAGTAATGCTTCAGAAACGGGGATTTTAACATGAACTGGAAATGATTTTTAGTTTATAATACAAGTCACGCTACACTATCACTAAAAACAATGAAACGGTACTATTTTGTGTAATTTTATTTTATTAAACGATATAATTTAATTGTTGAAAATTACTTACTTTCTGGATGAAACAAAATTACGCCAAAATGTCTGCAATCCTAAGATGATGTATATTCTAAACTTAATAGCTATATTCCAATTTAATACATTTGTTTAATATTCGAATAGAGCAAAACTTCATCCCAAATGATGATAATACAACATTATTTTGGAGTGCTGCTAAGTGCTGGTCAGACTCAAAAAGACGAAATACATGAATCAATATTGAAAATGGTAAACAATCTTTGTAGAAAACATGTATGTATTTTGTTTATTTTATTTTATTGTTCAATTTATTATCAATTTATTTATTTACTTGGTTAAAACGACTTGACCATTGCAATTGCTTTCAATTCTTATTTAATGAAATAAATTCTTATACATCACAGAGTGTTCTATGTTCTTTCGAGTGTCCGAAGATTAATGTAGCGTAATCGCATTTTTTTCCACCCAAAATGTACGAATAGGCATAGGAATAGGCAAGGAGTTTTTATTTAAAGCTTCCTCAATAGCTAGAAGATATGAACTTTACGACTAATATTCCAGGATGGATCACAGGATGTGAGCTAGCTTGTGATATGTTTTACATAAGTGTATAAAAGAAATATTTAAATAAGTCTTTTGAGTATATTAGACTAAGAATCTCGATTTACTTAGTGGAATAGACCCAAACCAATCAAGTTTGAATGATGTGTCATTTGTATCTTTTTAGCGGTGTTAATGGACGAATTAGAAATAAAATTTATTAACAACGAATGTTACATCAAATACGATAATAATTTCCACTATAAATACATGCAGTAATACAGTAATAAATTATACAGCCGTTATAAGCAATTACACCATTTACAAAAATTAATTATAGCCTAGAGCTCACACATTTTTCAGATTATTATTAGAAATTGTTTCAAAATTCGTTTTTAATAAAATCACCAAAAAAAATCCTGCTATTCGACAAAAAAAAATTAGTATTTCATGGCACCTTCTGCCCGAAACTTAGTCAAGTCAAAGGTACTTTATGGTATGGGAGTTTTATTTTGGTGTTTCAACTCATTATAAGATAAGCTACAGAAAACCTATCACCCCCACGATCATCTTATCTTAGCCTCGGCTAAAACACTGTCACACGAGTTTCGAAACGCCGCATATGCCTTGGGTTTCGGTGTTGTGTTTTGGTTTCTTAGCAAAGTTAAGATAAGGTTGTTGAGAGGTACGTACATTTTGCAGTCGAGGTACTCAGACGAATTATTCGAATCGTTATCTGCGGGGTTGATAACGACAGAATACAAACGATAAAATTTTTATAAGTAAAAAACGTAAATTTAATTGGTTTTGGTACCAGTTTTATTTAGTTAAAGTTTTAGTTTAAGTTCATTTGTTTCGCTCGTTTATCGTTCCCGATTTCGATCGATTACTCACACTAAAATTCAGGTCAACATTTTTTATCGATTATGTTTGAAAAACTCCGAAGTTATTACCATCCCAGCCGAACCAGCATATTCGCCAGTTGCATCAAATGGCATGCCGCAATGAATGCAATATTTGCACCTTCCTTTTTACGTGTATGCTCTCGCTCTCGTTATTAAACTCTTCCACGGGGTGGTCCAACCGAGCTTTGGTGAAATACAGTCGAAAGTGCACACTGAATGCGCTTGCTAAAGTGCCTGTGTGGTGCAATCACACGGTCAAACGGTCCGAGGCACGAGCGGACATGTCACTGTCAGGGACAGCGACACTTGACCGCATCATACGCGCGTCCAGTGCGACCTTGGCCTTATATGCACACGGGGTTGGGCGATGGAAGTAAATAAGGTGGATAATTTACGAATCGAAACGAATCGTACAATCCCTCCGGAGCAGTTGTGGGCCAGATTTTCAATTGACATC
This sequence comes from Anopheles farauti No. 4, assembly GCA_000956215.1. NCBI lineage: Eukaryota > Metazoa > Arthropoda > Insecta > Diptera > Culicidae > Anopheles > Anopheles farauti No. 4. Next base: position 3,466 of record JXWZ01013266.1, on the reverse strand, counting down.
AATGCAGAATTCGACTTTAAGTGGAGGAAGTACTTGACCATCGTTGCCGTTTAAGGGTTGGCATGACCGATTGTGGAGCTTTGCCTGTAACCTAAATGGGTTGCAAATATGAATATTTGTTTATCACTCTTAGAAACAAAAATGAAATAAAAATTTTCCGATGAATTTCCATATAGGATTTTCTTTTTAAATTCATTTTTTTTTTTGACGGGAAATATTCGCCAATTTTATCATTAACTATGGACTGTTCTTTGTGATATCTTATTTTGGGGTTGTTATTAAAATCCAAATTATTATTTACATTTTATCATTTTAATAAGATTATCCGAAGTATTTATAAGTAAAATTTAGGAGATAACAATAGGATTCTGCTGTCAAACAACGTAAAATGTTTTCATTCAAGGAATTATATTCGTTAGGAAAATTATAATTGGACCCTCGAAAGTTCTCAAAACCGCAGAAACCCTTGACGAAATGTGTTGCTAGGAAACACAACTTTAGTTTAGTTGCGCCATCTATATTAGATATCAAATACCATTTTTAACAATTGTTACACTTTTCCATGATTTTGATAAGCCGCGATTAATCAACATTGATACATAAAATAATGTTATGTATTAAAGGTGATTAAATGCACACTTCCACTCTCCAGAAAAAAATCATATTATTTACTATTATAAGCTCACTTTAAAACGAATCACCCAATCAGATCGTCCAGCGCAATAACTCCTCTGTGTGCTTTGCATTGCTAAATTGCTTTAAGTGACCACGAAGCGATTGATCCAATAGATTATGCTCGACCGTGCGCATTTAAGGAACCTCCACTACCCCACCAAACTCCCGCCCAGCCACTGATTGACGTGCGACACGTTGCCAAATTGTCTGTTACGTCCCAATCGTGCTGTTTGGTTCGCAACGCCCCAGTGGAACGCTCTCCACAAACATCCCACGCGTCCCGCTAGCCGGTGGATAATAATAATGATTTCTTTATTTATAGGATAATGTCTCCGAATTTCTCTGCGCAGCGGAATGCGAAGAACGCTTAACAATGCGATGACTTTCTGTTTGTGTTCTGTGGCACACTCCGGCCAAGCGAAAACTACCTCCGGTGCCACTTAGCGCCTTACACCAGCAAGGGATGAAAGTCAATCAAACACCAATCACGGTGCGGTGCCACAATGTACTCTCGACCGGTTAAAGTTTGGGCGCGGAAATGCGTTAAGAGCGTTATTCGTTCCATTACGCTCGGTTGCTTTCCGGGCGGATAAGTAGGTCTGTTGTTTTAGCGGCTCAAGATCTAACGATAGAAAGAAATTGGAATCATGTCGAAGGCTAATCGATTCAATAGAAGTTCTTTAAACGTTACTAAAAATAGAGAGAAAATTAATAGACTTGTCGGGAAACTTAATACTCACCGTAGGAAACATAACGATCCGCCGCTTTCTGACGGTAATTTTTAATTTCACCAAACAAGGATCGCTGCGAAATAATACCGCCAGGAGAAAATTGACACTAATCCGCTCGAGTGGTAAACCGCAACGGTCGGGCAGGTCATCAACGCCAAAAGAAGCACCATTTTTCCACCGCCCGGGTCTTTTAGCAGTCGATTTCGTCAAATATGATGCCTTCGTTGAGGCGTCCCTTTTCGGCCCACCGCTAAGCTGGACCAGCGACCGCGAATATCACCGCTAAATAGAAGAGAATGAAGCTATGCCTGCTGGACTGCTGGGATGGGCAGGGGACCTGACCGAAAGACTGAGAAGTTTTGTAACCAAACATGCAATTTTAATTAATGCCACCGCGACATCGTCTTACTTTCAACTGGCGTTTCGTTTCTAGTTTTGGACCAATTTTAGATCCCACAGCAGCTTACAAATCACCTGACAAATGGTCACCGGAGAGGAAGAAAGTTTTAATTGCTCGCTGACAGAGACGAACCGCACACACATACACACCCAAGAGGTGATGGGAACCAAGTTGATTTAGGTGATTTTTTTCTCTCCGAAACTATTGTGGCGTCGGTCGAAACGATTCCTCGCGGGAATTCAGCAAAACAATTATTCGATTAGTTGGGCACGTTGTTTTTCCAAGTGGCAATTTCTGTCCCATCCGTTGACCTTGCCGCTTGGCGCTTAGCGTATAGTGTTATTTAATTTCGTTTGCGCTGCCAGCCGGTTCCAGCCGGCTCCGGAACCGGACGTAATAAGGCGACGAAAGCGCCCGATGCGCGGAACGAGGTCCTAAATACGCGGAAGAATTTGGTTCTGCCCGTTGGTACGTGTGTTAACGTTGCGGTGCCGTCGCATGGATCAGATTAGCCAGTCTATTACCCGGCGGGCGCAGGTTCTTGCCAATCGCCGCGAGCCCAACGAGCAGAAAGGCTGGCTAACAGATTTTAATCATCACTCCGTACGCTTTGCTGCACCGTCCTTGGGAGACGGATCAACGGGAAACGATACACAGTTCGCTGGTCTGGTGCGGTCGGTGTGTGGGCAATCAAACGAATGAGTTAGCATTCATGTGGCAAGAGCGCTTTCCTTCCCTTTTGCACTATTCCGATTGGGCAGCAGTGGAAAATGCGGTGGCGTTTCGCCACGTCAACACGATGAACGACGAACGTGATGGTGATGTAATTGATGCGTAAGAGACAACCTTTGACCGCATCGCTTCGCATCCTCCGATGGTTGTGGACGTAGCACGTGAAGGGGATGCAGCTGCCAGTGCAATTGCGAACCCGAGAGAAGCGTCCGCAGATGGTACCGAAGAAACGATGTGCTTCATTTCTGCTGCGAGCAGCCATTGCAATATGTAATGAAGGAATGGACGGAAAAAATCAGGTTAATGGTATGAATATATAAACCTGCGTTAGTAGTTCGGCTCATGGTACCCACTGCGGCCGAGTAAGTATGAAATCTGGAAGAATAAATATAAACCGATGATGCACATACATATGCCTTTGCCACTCTGACTGGAAATCAAGAGCACACATAATTAATCAAATACAGCGGATTACGTGTTGGTGAAAGTTTGTTGGACTAAGATTAAAACTTCTATGGATCTTCTTTCTTCATTGGCGAAGATACATTTTTATATTCTCTTCTTATTTGAAAATGTTTTGTATGGGTTTATTATCATGATTTTATATTAATTTGTACGACATTTGATTCACATAATAACATATCTACTAGCATGTGATCTTATAAGATACTACCTACTATACTTTGTTTTGTAAAAATATAACAAACATTTTAGAAAATTTATTACTATGGGATTCGTTTGTTCCCAAACTCATTATTATAATGCCTCCTTATATTGCAATATTGCACATCCTGAACCTTCTACAAGAACTTTCTCTGGGATGCGTAAAAAATTTGTAGTCAGATGTCGACGTAGTTCACGTCTCGGAGACACTGAGAATTATAGGAAGTGTTACAAGGTGAAATTAATCCAAGGTATGAGATAATTA
>JXWZ01013260.1:0-16324 GCA_000956215.1 Anopheles farauti No. 4 | reverse complement strand
CCCACAACGGACCGCAGGAAGCGAAACGCTTAATTTGAGGTGAGCTAGGGTGCGGGCGAGGCGCGAAGGGCGGACGGAATCGTAGCAATGCGTCAACCTGTGGAGCAATAAAATGTGTACCGGTGAGGGCAGCAAAAAAAATTAAACAACTCACCAAGATAATAAGAAGCAAACGGGGGAAGATATTTCCATTTCCACTCATTTTCCCGGGCGTCCCCTCCGCCCGGCGCCATCGAGCGTCTACCTGGATGTGCTGCGAGCGAAGAAGGGTGAAATTGTTTCGCGAGTTTTATGTAATTTTTATTGCTACAAGAACATTAAAATTCAAAACCCGATGGCAACCGGCGCGTATAAAGTTTAGTATCCCGCCCCGTTAGTACCCACCTCCGGGGTTCAGCTTCCCCGCACGCGCTCGCGTCCGGTGGTGTCGATGGAGCCGCTCCCTTACCGCGAGCGATATTTTATTAATGATTCCGCCCTTGTTGCGCCCTCCCAGCGGCCAACGCCATCAAGCCGTCACACGCGCAATACCGCCATCCAACGTTTATTGCGAGGTGATCATTTGTATGATCTTACGCTTACCGTCTTTATTTGCTTCCGACTGGCTCGTTACATGTCGTGACCCAACTCGCCAAATTGCGCCGGCGATTTTTACTCTCACATTAAGGCGTAGCCGAATGCTAACAGGCACATGGAAACAACAGCATTTGAATTGAGTACGAGCGATATGGCCTAGAATGATGTCGTGTTCTTCCTGAGAAAAGCTGCAATGTTAGTCGTAGAGCGCCTTTTTATGGAGGTGCCAAAGCAGTTCGTTTGTGGCTTATTTAAAAAATCCTATCTGCTCTGCTAAATGGTATACAACAACTGCTAAGTTCAATACAAAAAAAAAATAAAGTCTATAAAAAGATAACCTAAAAATATAAAAGATAGCCTAGATACAAGACGATACCTTGTGAGGATGTCTTTTATGTACGTGCTGTATAAATGTCGTTAGTATTTAAAAAAAAATGCTACAACTGTGTTCAAATCGAAGGTTGTACAATAAAAAAAATGAAGTAATTCCGCCACACGAAAATGTTAACATGCTGCTAATGTTTCCCTTTGATATGAACGAGAGCGAGAGGTAGAACAAAAAAAAACAGAAACAAGCAAATAAGTACGCCGACATGTGCCGAACGCATCGGGCACAAAAAAAAATCACCACACCTTTGCAGCAATCGGTTCCCCATTTTGTAGCCACTTTTTTTTTTGGTGCTTCTACCAACCCATCGCAAGAAAATAAAACGCTCGATCAAAGGTTATAAAGAAAGCATCCCCATGTTCGTGTTCCTGATTTCGACAGATCGTTCAATTCAATCAGCCGGTCAGCCCGAACGCCGAACGGAAAGACATGCACGCCGGACCCCGAAAATCTGCAGGCCTGGGCAGCAAGATGGCGTTGTTCCGAAAATAACCTGTTCCGACCTCTAGTCGGTGTATTTTTGTTTTTTTTTTTGTTCTCTTTGCGATCCGACAAGACGGTAGACGAAAAAAAACCCCCCCCCCCGTAACCTCCAACAGGCACGGAACGCGCAAAAGTGTGTCCAAAATCCGGTGTTCAACCCGACGCGCAATGTCGCAATGTCCGCTCTTAGTGCACTGTTTGTGGAACAGATTGCTGCGGCTTATTCCGCTTACTCGGCAGTCCCGGCACCGACGGCCCGCAAATGCAAACTCTTCATTTCGTTCGTGTTCTTTTTTTCCTTCTCATTTTGCACCAGCAAAGTTCGCCGGTGCCTCATGATGGCGGCACGGAGCGCACCGTGCAAATCAAACGACGTTAACGAAGCCTCCGCGATGCCCAAACAGACATCGAGAGCCCGCATCCAAAGCCGCATCGCTGTCGGCGTGGCCATGATACCCGACTTTCGGTTGATGGCGGCTAGCAATGATCTTACCCCGGGAAATGGTGTCTTTTTTCATTTGGGCTGATTTTTCTTCCTTCCGTTAAGGTAGCGCACACCTTCAACCCTCGTTATGGTCGAGGATTTGGAGATGAAAATTATAGACGTTTCTTTATCTTCTTGGGCGCAAGTTTGTGGTGTTGTTTTCCTGCTTGCTTCGCTCGATTCCATCGCTACGGTGCTACAGTGCAGATCCTGCGTTGCAAAACGAAATTGTTGCTAGCAGGACAGATGGGACGAACAGGGCACGCAGGCACGTCCACATCCACCTGACTTTGCCGCATTCGTTTGATGTCCTGACCCGTGTCCGCGCGGGCTTACTGCGTTACTGCGAGCCGCAACCCGAAAGCCGCACCCGAGGCGCACAGTGTGATAATTTATGCTAAAATCAATCAAACCCAACCCGAAACCAGCGACAAAGGCAACGCAAACCGACGCCCCGGTCACGACCCAGTGCGGAACACATCGTCAGCGTCGTGCAGCAACATCATCAGCCGATGCTCGGGGTCGACTTTCATAAAGAATTCAAAGCCCCGGGTTGCGCCGAAGAGCTGGACGGGAGACTCTTCCGTCGCTGGAAAAACGACACTGGTCGTATCTTCACCGCGCGAGTGTGACATTCCCGTGGAGCCAACAGTGCTGACAGATCCACGTGCTACTGCCGCTGCCACTCTTTTGCTTGATGACGGTTGGGTTCAACGTGATGACGACTCCCGGTGGTGAAAGTGAAATCCGTCGGTTCTGTTTAAGGTTTCATCAAGCCTAACTATTTGTGCTTTTGTGTGGTGGGGGATTTTGATGTGGTCGGTTGTCTGGGATTGGCTGGTGGAATTGAACCATCTGAAACGATGGTTGGAGTTGTCAAATAGCAATTCAGAACTAGCATTGTCAATATACTTGCTAGTATCAAAATAATGGAATAAATTTTCAGTTTTTTTTGTATATATTAATAAAACTAATCGAGATCTTACCTCAATTTAAACTAATTTCTTCATTATTAGCTCATAGTGAGGAATAAGAAGGTTCGCATTGCAAATCAGAAACAGAGTAAGTTTATATAATAATTATTACACCATGCTGACATTATAGATTTTTTCGTGTTTGAAAATCTAATAAACCATTTAATTACCTCTTCAGTGTGTTATAAAATCAAGATTCCGATTAATAATGATGACGTAATGAAAAATCAATATTTGGAAAAACAACATATCTAACCGACTTTTAATTTATCACATTGCGAGCTCGCCAAAGCCAAAAAAACTCCACCGCGTTCTAGAATGAGCTATATTGATTAAACGACGTCCCAATTTTTATCACTATTCGAGCTCAAATTGTTATCACTACTCGAACTGCTCGTCTACTCGATCCTGCACTTGCTCGAACTATTGAGTGCTATTCAAACTTGTGTTATAAACTAGTTCGCTCTAACTAAGTTGACATTGCTGCATTGTTTATCAACAATCATCGTACATCGGACAAACCCCAGCCGAGCAGTTCCAAATTCACCGTCGTTAGTTTCAGCCCAAACACCACAGCTAGAATAAGAATAATCTCCTGAAAGCAAGCAGAGCAAAAAATCCGCATCCGGTGGCATCCTTCGACTCGTACACGATTAACACAGTTTGAGCTCATCCCGACGACGCAACGACCGATCACTGTAACGTCGAGGGCTCGTACCCGGTTACTGCGCCACAATCTCCCGAACGGCCATCCGACGCAGATCCGGGCAGATCTTTCCAGCGTTCCGCTCCGTCAATCAATGGGAAACGGTTGGCACGGAGCGAATGTGGAGTTCCCATTCCAGTGCCATCGGACGGACAATGAAAGGCGAACCGCACAACCCTCGTACCCGGCCCCGAAAAAACCCATTCTTTCAATAATTCATGTACAGTGCGGCAAGCAGCATCAGTGGCAGCCCTAAAATCATCGCCAGCACATATTTTCATCGGTTGCAATGCCACCGGCAGTGTCGTTACCGCTGCTGGTGTCACCGTCATTTATGTGATTATTTATGTTTATTGCGGTTAGCTCGGCTGCCGGCGCACACGCAACCGGTCACTCATCTTAGCATCCCGGGGTTTGCGTGCCTCGTGTGCGAAGTGAAAGTGGTACGGGTGGAGAAAAAAAAACAAGTGCCAGAGCGGTCCAGTCCGGTGTGCTTGTCAATTTCGGACGGGTGGGTTACGGCTGCAAGAAATTGCTTTGCCCTGTGAATCCAGGCTTTGTGCCGTATTTCTTCATCGTGCCGGTTGCAGTGGCATGTTGGTCGCTCTGCTTCCGAAGTAATGCCACATTAGGGTTGACAGGTAGAATCGAAATGGACCGGGAAGGCATCGTGGACACGTTACCGGCGATCAGTTATAGCAATTTTCCAGCATTAGTTAAATAGGTTTTAGTAGATTGTCACAGAGCTGACAATCAGCAACTTTAATACAACGCTAGTTTAAGACGTTGTTATGCATATCAGCAAGCAATTAGTATCGATCCGGATATATTGCTTTAAATAGGTAGTTAAAATGTAAGTTGTATAAGTTGCCTTAAATCATGGCATGGTTTGTGTAAATTACACCAGGATTAAGTCCAACCCGAAAAGTAATCCCTTAGAGTTTAAATTACAATCAATCATTAGAAAGCAAAATGTATCTACATAATTTATAGTAATATTCATATGATACGTGTAAACTGTTGTTCCAATATGCTTTGCGGAGATGATCAAACTAGTCGTTTCGAACTGTTCCACAACGCTTCGAAAGCATTAGTACCGACGAACAGCGTCATCTTCGCTTCGCAGAAAACCGAAACCGAAAAACTTGGGCCATAAATTAGCGATAAAAATAATTTTAAGTCAGCCATTTCGTCTCGCGGCCGTATTAATCATAAATCAACCGTGAGACAACTATGCCAGCGTTACTGGCGATACACACCGACTGAACTTAGTGTCGCTAACGTGTCGCCGCCTAACTTCCTAACTTCCTTGCATTAGTTTCGAAGCCACCAGCGAGCTGCAGCTGTAGTGAAAATAATAAAAGTCCACGGAAAATCCACCGCGCTGTTTCCCGCCTTGCCTTGCCGGTCGCGCGAAGGAAAAACACACACCCCGAAACACATCCTTATCGACCGGCGCAATAAATCGTCAATTTTATTACGTCGTTAATTGCGCCCGGCAAAGCGCACGGGCCCGGGAGACTCCGGGCTTTTAATGCACACGATTGCGAACGCGCCGGGCCGTACGTTTTCCGGCGCGATGTTCCGCGTCGCGCTTGGCAGCTAAGCAGCGCGCCGGCCCACCCGATGCCACCAGCACCGGATGCCGATCGAACCGGATCCGATCATCAACATCAACCAAAACCCGCCGAAAAAAAAACCCCGGCCGACCCCGATAAGGCACGGCACGGGCGAACCCCCGGTGTGATAAATTACCGCCGGCACGCTAATGCCACGGAAGAATTAGCACACGTGGTCGCGTACCGGGGCAAAGGGGTGGCGGGCACGTTACACGACTATCTGCGGATCATGTTTGACACACCGATGCGCACCGGATGCTCAGCCCCGTGCACGCCACCCGGGAGGAATCAAAACACCACCACCAACAGCAGCAGCAGCAGCAGGAGCAGCAGCCATTAGATCGGCGGCAGAAACGTGCCTCGGTGCGACATTTTTATCCAAACCGGCACAGTGCGCCACGCAGGTACACCGATTTGAACAGCGCCCGATTGTTCGGTTACCTAAATTACCGAAATTTGAACATTCGCTGGGATGGCGATCATTCCTTGCGGACGGGGATTACAACAACACGTGTAATCGAAACACGCCGAACTTGGAGGGACCCGTTCGTGTCGAGTCTGGATTTGATAAATCGATGGTGCCGGTGCGGAACTAGCTGGACCGTGAGGTGCACCGACGCAGTGGGATACAATGATTGTACCGGCAAATAAAGCGCAACTAAAGCGTCACTAACGAGGCGCTGTTATGCGGATTGCGTGCTTTGTACAGTGAACAGATAGCGCATATGTGGAGCCGGAACAAAATCCTAACATGGGGAAACGAATCGAAAATAGCACCGGGCACTGTTTGGGATTTTCTAGGTTAGTTTTATGAAAATCTTCTCTTCAAATCCAGTTATTGTAGGCAGTTCAATGCTAATTTTCAAACCGATTTTTTGTTCCAGAACGTCGTTAATGTTGAAGCAGTTGTTATGACTTAATTGTTTAAATTACCAACATCTTGTCAAATTGGCGTTAGCACTATCACCTGATCACTAGATGGACGATTTTCATCTCCTGACTATAAAAAATGTCGTTTACCTTCAGACCAAATCTGCTGTGATATATCAGCTAATATTTTTACAAATATCCGAGAGGAATGGAGTTTTGAACCTTCTAGTATAATACTTAATAATATCCAGCTATTTATGGGCTGCTTCCTGATAACTTTAAATGTTTCGTAAAAATAACTGAAAACTCAAACATTTTTAAACCAATCTTTTAATTTTTTCGATATTTCCTAATAAGATTTCGCTTTATTTCAATGATCAAACATGAATGTACTTCCTCCGGTGTACTTAAAAAAAAGACGTAAGCTTCGCTCAGAGCGCAGCGCCATGTGGAAATGCATTTCGGTTCTGTTTGAATCTTCAGTCGATTTTCGGAAGTCTCAGCTAGCGCCGGGAAGCTTTATGCTGTCACGGCAAAGCCAGGTTCCGCTCGTTTCGCGCAACGAAAGTAAAGCGGGTACGTTAAATCGCTGTGCATGCAGTTTCGGTGTGTCGTAAAATTGGGTTCAAAATTTGATACACCCACACGAACACACGCACACAGCACAAGTGCTCGATGTATCAAACTACAAAGTAGATACTTTGCCGGGTGTTTTTTTTTTTTTCGAGAAGGTCCTCCCGATGTGTGTGCATTGGTGTTGGCGTCTTCGTTGGAGTTACTTTGACATTGCTTCGCTGGCTACGGAACCGGAAGAACGCGCGTCAGAAAAAGGGACGCCCCGGTCCAGGCGTCATCGTGAAGCATACCCATACCAACAAGCGACTGTCGGCATCGTTCACCTTCCGTGGCGCGTGCAAAAACTTGTCTGCGCTGGTGCGAACTTTCGGCGTGAAGTCGTGAAGTGAGCGGCGGAGAAGCGGCCGAGAATTAAAACAAGCAACAACGCAACAACGCAACAACGAAAAAAAAAACCGGCAAGAAACAAAAGCGCACGAGGTGCAAAAATGCAAAGCAGCCCGGCAAGGTGGGTTGTAAGTAAAAGTAAATCTCGCCGAGGCATCCCTTGCCCGTGGCGAGCGTGCCCAAGAAACGTGACACTGCTCCACGCGCGACGATGCGCAAACGGTGCTTAAGACACGCGCCTGGCCCGTTTACTCCGACCCCGGCGGTTCTGATTAGGGGGCAGCACCGGGCTGCGAAATAAAATCATATCCCGACGCTCCGGTGCCCGTGTCAAAGACTTTTCAACATCAAACGTCCGCCCGGGCGCCCGGTCCTGGGTGGGCTCCGGTTACACGCTCGGGCTTCTCGGGAAAATGGCGCTGGTCGCATGATCTCTCCCGCCGCAGGAAGCCACCAACTCCCCGAGGAATGTCAGAAGCGCCAGCCTTCATTATGCCGCCGACAACGATTCCAGCAACTCTTCCGTCGCCCATTGCTCGACCCAACCAACGAAGCCCGGCACGGTCCGACCGAACATAATTTAAAGATGCTCGGAGCAAAGATAAAGTTTTGAGTAAAAGTTTAATGAAATGGAAGCATAACTCAATTTGTTGTTACGTTATTTTCACTTTCTTCCCCCTTTGCTCGCTTCCGACTCGGGCTTCGCACACGCAGACGTTCACGTAGCCACACCGAAGCGTCTTGTGCGCAGAAAGTTTTGCCGCCTGCAAGAAACACGAGCCGTCACGGAGGAGAGAGAGAAAAAAAACAACAAAAAAACAACCGACGACGACGCGAGGAAGCAGGCACCAGGCGTGCATAGTGTTGTAATCCTAGGTCTCATCCGCATACCTAGCCCGGCGTGCGTGATTGCTCCACTCATCCCGTATCCGTGCCGCACGTGCAAATGGAATACTTGGGTTTTTGGTTCTGGTTGTTTGATGGCCGTCGGTGCGGTGCATGGGATCGGGAAGCACCGAATCGGATCCACGCACCACCGGAAACGAGGCGAACGAGCCATCGAGAGTTGTCGAAACATGGTTCATGCTTATTAAACATAACACAAATTCGGTAGAATTTTTAATATACCCAAAACCAAACAGTGAACCGAGCCGATTCCGGGACTCAACCGAATGGCTGGGAATGTACGTTCGACGAGCGAAAAATACTTTTCTAGGGTAAGATTTCAGCATGTGTACAAATATCCCAGTTCCGTGAATTTCATTTTTTCATTTTCATTTTAAATCAATACGTTACCCTTTAATACCCGGCAAAAGTCGACAAAGACCCGATCTCGCAGAGAAACAGAAATCATTAGTTAATGGTATCTCCTATTAGATTTCTACTACAAAAAATCTGTCATTTCCTTTTTGAAGATGTTGTTGGGGAACTACTATATTAGTTTACAGGATCTGATTTAACACAAACTTAAACTAAAAAATTTAGAATACATTTGATTTAACCAATGAGATGAAAAGGATTTTTATAATTTTCTTAATTATAAACGAAAACTTCATTGTCTTATTTTTAGACTGCGATACTGTAACTGAAATATGGTAGACTCCACGACTCCAGTAGGAGCAGGAACAACGGACGGTATCAGGTATCAGTGAGTTTGCTGTTTAAAAACCATATCCAAACCATCAGATGCGTCGTTCTAGCACGGCTTTGGCGATGCAGACTTCAAGGTTGCTCAGATCAAATCTTAGATCGCACCTGATGCCACACGATGATAGAGTACGGTTTCGGTCGAGAACGGATCCCGCTCCCGAACGGCGACGATGGATGAGGTGCAGGGATACGTTCCAATCTCACCGGGATCTAAGGCACGAAGCTAATCTCGTTGTGGTGGAGGACCTGTGCTACTTAGGTAATAACTTCGCGCTGGAACTGTTGGCTCAATCCGTGCGCCAATCTACGGTTGCGGTATTGGTACAATATTGATGTCAAGTCAACGAATAAATTGTATTCGTTTATAGTGTTTTTTTGAAACTATTTTTAATTTAAAATGTTTATTTTACCACACGAGTAGAAGCAAACATGAGAAAATAAATATTGAGTTAGGCTCACCTTCACCAAGACTAGACTTCGAAGTCTTAAACACTGCAACGTATCCATTATTGCCCTGACTTCAGCCGTTATAGGCCACCGTCTAGATCAATCTCTACGTCAATCGCAAACATAAATGGGGAACAATTTTCGCTTCCTTTGCCCGCGAACAAAACCGCACAATATACCGAGAACAAATGCAAACACTTCAAGCAGAGATAAATTTAAACTGTGCTTCGGGTTTACTCCTCCATTCCGGCTACAAAATAGCAGCGCAGCGCCCGAGCCCGATGACATACAGCGCAGCCATTTTATAGCGTTCGCCAGCGTGGCTTTCGATAATGCCCGAACCCGGCGCCCTGTAGCAGCACGCAGATAAGATGTACTAAGTTTTACACTTACACGCTGTCCGCCGGATGGCTTGGCAGACACCGAGAGCGACACAAATGCGGAACCGGGACTGTCGGCGCGGGGGGAGCAACAAAAAAAAGGGGTGAACAATGAATGGAGCCGCGCACCATCGCCACACTGTCATAATAAAGCTGACGGCTGGATTGGAGCGTGAGCGTGGCGGCGCTGGCGGAGGGGTGGTGAGGGGATGCAAAAAAGAAATCCAACACCAAGGCCGCGTTGGCGAACATTCTTGAAGCGGTGCGGGGCATGGGGGTGGAGGGGGGTGGCTGCTGATCGAGTAAATTTGCAAATAAGGGACATAGTGGAACAATTTTTGGCCAACAGCTCACAGCGCCGTCACCCTCGAAACCGTCCAGGGCCGGCAAAGGACTAGGGGAAAAGCTCGCATTTTCACAATTTTTGTCGAACTTTGCATAAGAAGCACGGAGCACGAAACCGCTCCAAGTTATGGCCGTCGTAAAGAAAAGCGCGCTCGTCGGGGGGAGGAGAGCGAGAGGGAACGGGAGGGAGCGAGAAAAGAAGCGGCAAAACTTTAAAGCCACCCCCGGTCGGCGAGCGGCACGAACGGCACGAGAAAATCGCGGGAAAATCGCTTGGCATTGAATGAAGCGAAGTGCATGGATTTGGTGGAATGCGAGTTTGACTAAGCGAAAGCCCTTTTGATGATGCCAGTAACGTGGTGTGTGTTTTGAAGTGGACAATGGAAGATAATAAAATTACTCTTCCCTTTGCTTGGCTCCCGCAGTGCCGTCGGTGCCGTCCAAGGACTTCACAACCTACGCTAGCATGGCGGCTACATCGCTGCCAGCGTCTTACAAGAACGCCCCGTCGTACGAACACGTCGCTGGTCGCTGGCACAGCAAAAGCATTCCTATGCAATTACCCACACAGCGCACATAGAGAACCTTCCACAGTCGGCTGGAACGAACGGGGTGCAAGGAGCCTCCCGCCAGCTTCCTCCTGAGGCGGTGAGATCGTACTGTGGGCTGTGGGCGCGAATGAAATATTACAGCATAAAAAATAACAAGAAAGGCTACAGCATCTGCATGTAATATTCATTGGCTCAGACTATCTATTCCCCTACAATATATCCTGCTGGAAATTGGCGTCGTGCAAACAAAGAGCTTCGACAGATTTTTTCGACAGAGTCCCGGCACCTAGTAAGTCAAACGCTTGTTTGACGGGAGATCTGACCATCCGAAACCACTGCGTAGCACCTTGCACTCTCGTTGCGATGTTTGAAGTGTCTCCTCGAAATTCTTGAGTAATTATAAAGTGTAAGAAATGGACCAGGTACTACGTTACGTATGAATAAGTCGATGAAACAATGATTGGCATTTAATAAATATTATAATAAGCTCACATGTAGCGAGCCAACAACTTGACCAACTAAATTGGAAGAAGTTTCTAGAAGACTCCTACAAGACATTGAAAATTGGAAGCCGTTGAAGTCATTGAAGTTCTTTGAAAAAACGCCTACGAGGTATTTAAAATGTGAGGCATTTCGAATATAAAAAGGTTCTTTAGAGAATTATTTTTAGACTTTATTCTTTCAGAAGATTTGAAAATTGCTCGTGAAGTAGCCTTTCCAAAAAAAAAAGGTCCTAATCCAAGTCATCTCCGTCTTGTAGGAACAAAATTCAAAGTCGAACATTTGGAACTTTAAAACAATACGATCACGGACTTCAAGCAGGCGTTCCGAAGAGACTATCTACAATCGTTCTGACATTAGTTAATGTCCTTTTTAAAGTGTGGAAAATGGGACTAGGAAGTGATTTTAGCATGATTCGAGATTTGTTCAAATTGAAATAATAAACCCACATCGTAGTTTGCAAAGCCTATATCGTGCTAATGTATTCCGAATTCATATCCAATCTCAATGCACACTGCCCAAAGTGCTCACTGTCGGGGAAAGTGAAGAATTAGCACGAAACTTTGCTATTTTTACCAGTACAGCCGGATAGCCTTTCTCGTCCCGAACGTCGATAGTTGTTACAAACGAAGAGAAAAGCAATAAGCTGCAATGTTTTTCCCTCGCGCAACTTCATTAAAGGCGCCTCAAAATAGAAGTACAAACGGTTCACAAGCTGCGGTACGTTGAAAGCATGACTTTCGTGACTCTTTCCTTCGACGTACAGCATCCATTCGATCGTTTAGAAGCAACAAAAAGCGAAAAAATGCCACGAACACCCAAACTCGCCGGTTGAAAGCGTATCGAAACGAACGGGCTTGTTGTAAATTATTCATCGCACATCAATCCGCGGATATATGTGCCGGGCCGGGTCTCGACGGTTCGAGCGGGCTCCTTGTGGAGATAAAGCACGGCAGTGTCTTTCTTTACGATCGAATTCAAATTGACTCCACGCTGGGCGTGCCTGCCTGCTGCTGCTGCTATGAGGGAGCGTCCTTTGTTTCGTTCGTGCCGAATGTCTGCTAAGAGTACGATGTTCTAGACGCTACTCGCGTCCGAACGTCTCATCAAAGAGCTGCAGCCGATTCCGGCGGGCACTGCGACGAGCATCGAAGAAACTCTAGCACGGCGTGTCACTGACAACGCAATTCAAGATGCCAGCTGCCAGAAGTCCGTACTTCACACCGCAAGGATATCCACCGGCTAGCTTCCAGTGACTTCAATTCTGAGTTGAACGAAGCGCTAGACGTTCACACCCAGAAATGCCTGCTGCGACGAGTGTGCTCTAATGATATTCGCTTCCAGCCGACAGTCGCATTAACTACCGCTTGACCTCTCCAGTCGCCCAGTGATCTCTCCTCGCGGAGCGACGGACGAAAAAGCGCAACGACACTAATCGATTTCCAATCGCAGTGCAGGAAGCAGACGGCGGTTGCGAACAGAAAGGCACGATATATAAAGCATAAATGAACAAGAAATCACTGCGTGACCCTTTCACCAGCGGCTTCCACCACGGACCACCGAGATGAAAGCAACCAAACGCGACCGGGACGGGCTCGTAATCTTGTTACGCAATGTGAAACGGACGACCAGGAAGTCTATCGGTCAATTACATACACGCACCGGGCGGCCGGGTTGCGGACGCGTGACGAAACGTTTAGCTTGAAGAGGTTGATTTAATTAGCTCCACGCGTGCCCAAGTACCCGGGCCTGAAGTACCAACATGTTACGGCCTCGATGGCAACGCTGCGTCCGGACGGTCCACTCTGCACGGGACGAGGCACCACCGGATGCGTATCATTAGCTGCTATCGTTAACATTATCTTATTCCAGATCGTATTAGCAGCGAATCGATTGCTTCACCGTCAGGCTTTCGTTCGTACGCTACCACCTCTAGCTGCAACACTAATTGGCCTGTATTTGTGAGTACGAAGCCTGCAAGACCTGATGAATGGTTTTTTTTTTCATTTTCTAAACTCTATAAAGACCAAGTGGTCGATAAAAAAAGCATTCCTCGGAAACATTCGAGAAATCGAGAAATCAATTTCGATCCTTTGTCTATACATTTTAATGCAATTTCCAACCACGTTTCAATCCTTTTTATTGGATGAACTCAGTTGTCTGTTGCTCAAACTAAAGCAAAAACAAAGTTACAAAAAAATTTTAGGAACATTTTTTTTTTATTTGAGTATATTTTGAGAGTTCGTTATTCTTAAATTCTTGGGATTTTGGCCTGCTAAAAACCCACGTCACTACTCATTTTGTAGTTGGTTTTTTTTAAATGTAAGATTCTAAGTGTATTGAAAATCTGTATCAGAATGTCTGAAGATGAGGACAAGTGTACTATACCCAAAGTCTGAGTGTTTAAAGTAAATGGTGATTGTCTAACACAAAATGACGTACACAAGTGGCTTGCACAGCTGTATTTGGAACGATCCCTTCAACCTTACCAAGCGAAACAAACGAAAGTGCAACATATTTCAACCGTATTGTAATTTTATTGTTCCGCGCCGGGTAATCCAATGCCTCACGCACTCGGCCATCGCCAACCCCCGGTTGCAGCTGAAAACGACACGAAAGCCGTTAACGGGCCGGGCACGGGAATCTGCGTATTCAATTGCAACCAATCGAGATGTTGGCTCCTTGCGTGTGGCATAAATCTTCGCTGCGCTGTGACGGTGAGGCCGAAGGCGGTGAGGCCCGGTGAATCCGAAGAACAAAGGCTTGGGAAGTCTTTGAAATGGGCCGGCGTGCATGCATGTCCGGGCAGGAGTCTACGATGGGAGCTAACGATACTTCGATTGCATTCCATGCTGACGCTCCCAAGTCGGCGTTATCGTTGGAAAAGGGGGAGAAAGTCTTGGTACGAAAGTGGGGCGACGGAGGAAAAACGAAGCCATCACACAGCATTCAGCAACATTCTATTCAAACAAGAGCCAGGACCAAGCGAGCAGGGTAGGAAACAAAACAAAACAACGCCGGCTCGCCTCCAACAGTCACCGTGACGACGACGACCCCCGGCATCCAGACTCTTGACTGGATGGTATGGCTGCGTCGCTATTACCTTCATTTTTCATCCACTGCTGCGGTGGAGCCCGCCAGCAGCAAGAGCAGAGATTTCGACGGTGCAGGTACGGCGACTAAGGAGTCTCCACGGTAAGATACTCATAATAATAATAAATAATATTCAACCCGAACTATTGCGCCACCGCATCGCAACATCCATAAGGTATGCGGGGCATCGCATCTTGCCGAGTTTCCCCCGCCACCGACGGTACTCCCGTGACTTCTGCGGGCGAAACGTCGAAAAGTCCAACTTTTCCAACAACGAGCTAGGAGCGAGCGAGTCCACCAGTGGCAGGGGATTACCATTTTTGCCGGTCGGCATAAGCTGGTAGGCATCATGGGGTTTTTTTTTTTTTTGTTACCGAGTTCCCCATGTGCATCAGCAACAACGAACGGTGCGTGCGAGGGACCTTGCTGAGGGACCCGGCGGAGACGGAGGACGCAGATCATTGGCATATAAATTCAATTGATTCTCTATGCTCGATACGGCACATAAACCAATCGAAGCTATTTGCCAAGAAGGCAAATCCCCCCCCTGCCTGCCTTTCCCGGTCTCCACCATTACAAGCCGGTGTTTGCGCACGAAAGAGAGATTGCTTTGCAGGACGAGCTAGAACTTCTCGAACTCTCTCCCTTTGCAGTCGGCTGGTATGGGCGATGTTATATTAATTTTCAATTAAAGAAAGATTTGACAGAACGTCTCCGAGGGTATCGGAGGCAAAATTTGCTGACCCAGCTTGCGTGTGTGTGTGTGAGTGTTTCCATTGCGCAATGTTCGTTATGAGAACGACGTTCCTCCGGAGGGTTATCTTAGAGCGTGGGGAACGGATGGCTACAAGTCTATTAAAGCATTCCTTTGATTAAATCTGAGACAAATTCAACTAATGCATCCGAGTCGCACCGGAACACATTTGGTTCGTTCGGTGTGCCAGACGAGTGTGGTTATGGTGGTATCAATAAGTCTAGTATGTCGGCAAAGGGACTCTATAAATCAGGCTAACGAAGAAGTTTCATTAGAGAAAAAACGTGTTACATGAATAGCGTCATATCGCTCTGTTCCAAACTAAACTGTTTTGTACATTAAACTTTTCAGCCGTTATTAATCTACAACAATCTCTTGACTTCGACGAGTCGAAGGGATTATTTTACTTTAAATTTCATGTTTCATATATGCCTGTCGTAACTTTAAAGTAAAATCGTTAATTTTAAAAGGAAAACTTCCCGGATGGTCCGATATCACTCTGCCGGTGCCGCCACGTTTGTCCGTTTACTTTGTTACTCCTGGAGGAGTATCAATATCGGGTAGGAGCACTCGCCGAGACACTACCGGGAGCTAAGTGCGGACGACGGAGAAACCGAAACCGCTCACCCGAAGATTCGCCATTGACAGTGGTGTTATGCACCACGTTCGGGCGAATGTGTGTATCTGCCGATGCCACCAGCGCTTAGCAAATATTAAACCCAGCACCGGGAGCCGAACGATTCCGGTCTCGAATCCTTCTCCCAACGCACCGTTCGAGGAAGGATTTTCTTTGCAGTCCAAAGAGGGTAAAAAGAAACTCGAAGCCCTGCGGTCGGGGGCGCTGTTCGGCATGCTGGAAACGATGGCTACTTCCGCTTACAGAGCACGTATTTCATATGTTTCAATTTCGAGCTGAAACTATCCCTCGCCGCGTCGGTCGTCGCTCCAGCTTGTTAGGCTGATAATTTCTTGATCTTGGTGGTGATTTTTTTTTTTTTGCTGTTGGTTTTCTTCCCGGATCGCATCTTATAAGCTACGCATTTTACCATCGTCTGGTCAGACGTTGATTCTGATGTCGAACGATATTTAATCAGGTGGCTGGTAGCAGTGGAGAAGATGTTCAGACGATCGGTTTCCGACAAGTGACGCCATTACGAGACGTTTATTACAAAATAGCGAGTTATAGCAAGAAAGGGTATAAACTCGATGTAACTTCATGTATTTATGCTGTAACGCTTGTATTTCATACAAGAAATGTAACTCTGTCTGGAGCTGAGCGTTGACATAAAAGCTTCTGTCAGATTTTCTTCGTAAATACGTAAAATGTTTCTATGCATTAAACAGCGTACTTATTGAGTAAACCTTGAGTATTGTAGAAGAAATATCCTAACAACGGTTGCCCCGGCACAATATATTTTTTGAGAAATTATAAATAAATACGCAAATTCGAATGCTTGTAACAATATCAAGAGACAAATAAATCGTCGTGGTCGTCGCTATAACAAATTGTACAAAGGCATAACGCTGTACCGTTAGCGAA
>JXWZ01013258.1:0-10020 GCA_000956215.1 Anopheles farauti No. 4 | reverse complement strand
GGAATGTGTGTATGTGCGAGAAAACGAGCATGAGAAATGCGATTATTTGTTTTTTTTTAATGATTGATTGTTAATTGTTATGTTTTCCTTTTGTTGTCGTCTTTTGAGTTTTATCGAATTCACGAAGCACCACGACCTCCGAATTACTCATAAATGCAGTTTCTTTTGAATCCTTCACCTCTGCATAAGACCACATATGCTGCAGCACAGCAATTGGCTTAGAAACTTACAGCACAAGATATTGTACATCCATCGGTTGAAGCTCCTTATACCGAGACAACATTTTATTATTATTTTTTAATCTTTAGACTTTGGGATTTTATGTTATATTTGTGAATGCATCGGTTGGAGGCAAACATTATCGCATCAGATTATGACTCAGATGAAAGAGTTTTTTGCAGCTTTCTTAAAAGTTTTTTTTTATCAACAAATTCAATTAACAACTTCTTGTAAGAGGGAACCGATAATGGACAAAATAAAGCACACATCTAATATTTGAATATGAGATACAGCATCTAATATATTTTAAAAATTTACTTTCTTTGATCGCAAATATGTTATCATATTTTGGTATTACCTTTATAATTAAAAATTTTCACAACATATTCACTGTAAACTAAATGTATATTTTATAAACTTTTTTTGGTTTTAAAATAATGTCAAATTTCATTCTAGACAAAATAAAGCAGACACCGTTAAAAAAAAAGTTTCTTCTTCGGTTCTTCCTTTCAAATTTGCTTGTAAACATCTGCTACATATCACATCTGCTTTCGATTTTTTTCAAAATCTTTTCACGTTTAAATGTAAAAAAATGGGTAAGAAGCAAATTTCAGTTGAAGTGTAAATATGTATGTAATAAGCAAAAGTCGGTCGATAGAACAGAACAGATGAAAGAAACGTAAGACAACAGTCGGCGAAGACTAAATTTGCCGCGAAGTAGTTAAAATACTCATACGCCACAAGCCATAAAATTAGTACTATCATGGTGATAATCATTATAGGATTAGGTTGACAACTAATATGTTGACAAGGCATTAGAATTTTGGGGAATGGTTATCTGGAGTTACGAAAGCAAGTTTGAGCCCTTCGGACATAAATAACGTGCAGTGAGTTTGAATGAAGGCAAGACAAAGGCATTTGTTGATAAAAATGTACCAAAAACTGTGAGCAGGGAAGTGTCGGGTTGTTTTGCGTGGTCTGGATTGGAAAACCTTGCCAAATCTGCATCTTAGAACAGAATCTGAAAAAATCGACGTTGTCTTGAAAAAAGGACTTTTTCAGCAAGACAATGACCTCAAGCATACCTCTAGAATAACTGCTTACTTCCTGAATAACTTTTCTAGTGAAATAGTTAGAATGACCACCTCAGCCCTGGTTTTATTCCAATTCAAAATGTATGGTCTATTATGAACCGTAGCATAAACAATAGCTATGTTACAAATCAGGAGAACACTGTTCGAAGGCTTGGACGGAAATCAACCTGTACCATGTAATAAATCTTGTTGAAGGTATATCACGACGGTTACGAGCGGTTATTGAAATCAAAGATGGCCATACTCTGTTTCTTGGCGTAACCGAGAATAATATGGGCAATAATGGCCATAATAAATAATAAATATAAGAAAATTTAAGCATGAAAATTAAGCCTTTTTTGTAATGCATACCTTTTATGTTCCACACGATAAAACAATTATTTTATTAAAACATGTTATCAAGTAATTCAAGTCCTTCACAGTTATAAAAAAAACGCATATAAAGAAAGGCCTAAATTATCGTAAAGTGATTTCTTCTTCACTACCCACAGAACTCTTTCTTAGGTAACATTACATCGAATCTAATAAATTAAACGTCCGAACGGGCGACCAATTAAACGCTTTTACCCGTAAAACCAATTTACATTCTTACGCGTGCCACTCGAATGCCATAAAGAAGGTCAACATAATGATGCTACCGATACTACCTTGGCAAAAGTCAACAACAGTTTCATCATCACTGCTTCTTCCCTATACCGTGGTCCATCAGCATACATCGCCGGCAAATTGAACCAGAGTTCGGCTTCCTACACACCGAATTTGTCCGAATACACAGGCCCGCGGGAGGAGGAGAAAAATAAAAAAGAAGCACTCACTTTTTGATGATAATAATGTTGATGCTCGTCGTCTCGGCAAAAGACGAGCCGATGATGTGAATGATGCGTACCTCATAACGATAAACGTGAGACACGTCGCGCCCCCGTCGCCGAACGCCACGCCCGTACCATCCGCCGAATCTTAAAATAGAAAATTAATTGAATTCAAGCCACGTCCCGCCTATCCCCCGTGAGCTCAACAAGCGACCGGGTGGTTTTTGCTTTCGGCGTTTTTTTTGTTTCTTTTTTTGCTCGCGTAGCGAGTTTTACTAACAATCTCACGTTTTTCTTGAGCTGCTTTCCCAATTTTTGTAGGCCAACGATCGGCGATAATAATTTATGTCTCGTGCCATTACACGCACAAAGATGCCCCCGAGTTGTAATGCGAATCCCAAGCAGTTGCCATGTAGTTTAATTATTAGCTTAACACTCCTGCATTCGGTCGTGTATTTAATAATGCTCCCATTTTCCTTCTACCCATCGCAGCAACCAGGTTGATGCGATTAAAGGTGATGCGTAAATACGCGTACACGCCGCTCCCCGATATTCCTCAGAAGAAGTGTAAATTAACGAGGGATGCGAAAAAAATTCAATCTCCGGTTGCCGAACCGCTCCGGTATAAAGGGATGAAGGTGAAGGTGTGCGAAGCGTCAGCACATCGTCCGCGTATACTTTTTCCTCCGCGAACGCCGGCGCGTAAGTAAGTTGAAATTAATTTCAAATTTAAATTGATCAAATAAAACCAATTTCGTCCCACATTTGCTTCCTCTTGTTCTCTGTCTGCCCATCGTTCTTCCTTTCACTCTCGTTGGGTCGCTGTGCCGGTGGGAAGCACTGCAAGCGGGGCAAGAAATGGGCTTTCAATCGAGCGATTTTTACGACGAATTTGACCGACGGTAACCGGGGGGACGGGCAGAATGGGAAGGAAGAATGGGTAGTTGCTTTTCAGATCATTTTGGGGCAGTTACATCTTCGCCGAACCGTACCGCCAGCTGCGTGCTGAAGGCCCCAACCACTACAACACCAACGCTGCTCGACGACCGGCAACCGTCAACATTTGATGACTTTTATGATAGCGTGGCGTTGGCGTTTTCCACAGAACCAGAACCAGTAGCGCCACGCTCGATTACTACCGGTACCCTGGAACAGGGCGCAAAGATGAAAACAAATCATGCGTACCCTGTTTGATGCGCTTTTGATGATATTGTTTTCGATATTAGACAGATAATTGTGTATTTAGGTACGGGCTGTTTAGCATAAAGGGCGAGCAACATAGCAGAGCGAGTCGAGGACGCATGCTGCCGAAGTGTATTTGCCATCTCGAACCGTCTTTACTACGCTTTTGAGCTGTACATTGAGTTTAAGATTACAGCAAAAAAAATGTAATAAAATAGCAAACTTAAAGGGAACTGAATTTAAGATTTTTCAACCATTTTTTCCTGATTTCTCATAATAAAACATTAACATGACAGAAATGTAAATGTAAAAGCAAAAAATCAGAGCAGCTTATGAACGTTGCCTTCGATGGAGACGCCTGGTGCTTCAGAGAAAAAAGAAAAGAGATGGGTGCGGCAACAGTTCTGGACTAAACCACAAATTTGACCATCTTTGTCATCATAAACTACTTTTTTTGAGTCTGCATGATTATACAGATTATTCGAATTTTTCTTACTTACGAAAATTCTCGATTACGAAACATGTATTGCAAACTTTTTATTATTAAAAAGGAGTATTTCATTGTGCCACTTCGAAAACCGGCATACTTGTCCTGCATATTTGGGAAAAATGCAGGACTTAATTTTTACCCTTTTACCCTTTTTTTATTGTTTTAAAGCAGGGTAAAAATGTCATACTATAAATTGAACACCTTCTGATCCTATCAATGGCAGCAAATCAACATTCAGGCTCTGTGCCATTCTCATTGATACCTGATTGAACTCGCCTGTAAATAATGATGCATCATTAGACCAAAAAAATATCTATCTCAGCCTGGTAACCATGCTGACAGTCACAAAAAAGGAAAATAAAACTTGACTTCAGAGAAAGTGCTTTTCGTTAGCAGAACACATTTCGTGCATTAGGCAGAGTTGTCGGTAGGCAGCACCTTTCAGCTTTCCTGCCGTGATGGCGCTCGTTAACATAATGTCAAGAACGACTAGGATAGTTTTTCTTTTCTACGCGCAAACTGTGGTTCGCTACTCTCGAACTCACCAGACGCCGGAGTGAAGTGAGGCGAGGGGGATCAATTTCTCTCATTAGAATACTCCACACGCCCGTTTTCGCGAACCTGAGTTAAAGGTGTGTTCGGTTGTCCTGCAACGGTTTCTGTGTACGCAGTGTATTCGCATCAAGGAACTGTACATATCGGAATAATTATCACGTTTTTTAGCTATTTGATTTTTTTTCTTATCGCAGATTTGAACAAGTTATTTGACACAGTCAATATTATGCCATCAAACAAGTTTTGTTTTATGTTCTTTTAAGTTTTTCTTTGTTTTTGTCATTGTTTTCATTTCATTATTTTAATTTTTTTTATTTAAAATAAACACCATGGGAATACTAAATTCAATAAATATTATACTTTTGTTGATAGGTTTGATTGTTGATGATATTTTATTAATTTTTATATTTTCGTTATTTTCCAAATCTATTGATTTTTTACTAATTATTAAAAATCTTTTCAACAAGACTTTGAAAACAAGTCTGTTTTACCTACTTAGATGTGGTTTTATTCTTTCAAAAACTGTTCTGATTTTCCTTTTTCAATACCGAAAAATTTAAAATTAGTATCACCGCACACAACAAGTGTTGCTTGTCTGGATTTCTTCTCGTGTTAAACGGGGTTTTCATTAAAATTCCCACACATTATTCCCCTTCCCCTTGCTAACACACACACACACGCATTCAGCCGGTGCTTAAAATTAAGTGCCATCATTACTGTCAAACAAACTATGTACCCTCCAGCGCGCCGCTTGTATCCTCCTTGGGCTCCTCATTTGCTTATTATGTTATTACGAGGCCGCGTGTTTGCGTGGCGTTTTTTCCACGTTTCGTCCACAGTTTGCCGGTGCAGAAAACACTTGCTCACTTTTGAGCGGCAAGCGCTGGGCAAACATTTAATCGCTCCAAAAACCCACTCAACTACTACTACCACTACCAGCGACAACTGGACCCCGGTGAGGACTCCCGGGATCCCGCCTCATAAAGCACGGACACGGACACGTAAGGCTAATGAGATACAAGGATCGTTCGGAGAGCGCAAATTAATGGAATGTTTGTTTAATCATGAACCTGTCTGCCGCTGCACTCGTACCAGTGCCGTTGGCGATGTGAATTGATGCTGATGACGGTGATGACGATGGTGACGCCATACAACCCCTTCAGGGCATTCAATCAATGGCGGTGAGGGCACGCCATTTATGATACGATAATAATACCGGTCCCGTCTCCAATTTGAAACTTTCCTTCTCCCATGAATATGCAATTAAGTTCACAGATTATCATCGTCACGTGAGTTGTTTGATTTTGTTTTGGGCTTATTTTTCATCACCTGTTCATTGCCATAACCAAACACATTCAAAAAACAATCATTCGATTCGATGAGGAGGGAAGATGATGATGGCATTTATGTAGTAAGTAGAATACTAATGGTTTTAAAAAATATTTTTAACCACATTGCCCTTTATGGTCACCTTCCTGTTAGTTTTTAAGTATATTAATATAAGATAAAAGAAAGACAACAGTGATCGAATCAAAACTATAGGAATGGAATACTTCATGCATTTTTTATAAGAACACTTTTAGATGTGTATAAAAAATGAATAATACATAAATTGGCAAAATCAAAAATCTTGAAGCTCTGCATTCATAATATTGACGCTTAAAAAAATACAGAGCGGCCCATTGATATATCCAAAATATTGCACTTTATTTTTTTGAAAATGTGATACATTGATACAATTATCTATTGAATAATAAATGAAGTTAAATGTAGTATGATTATATTCCTGCTAATACTTAAAAACAATTACAAGAAGTAGAACATCGTAATTTCCATCCATTCTATAAAATCACTTATAATCTTTTTTTCAATTTTTATCAATTACATTCTTAAATTTCCTTCCCAGCTACAACAAGGAAAACAACAATGAAATTTAGGGAAATACATACAGTAATTCTCAATAAAAAGCATAAACAAACTATTTTGAATATCCCATTTACGTTAAACCCTTATTTCATGAATCAGGCTCAATTTTTACTGTGCCAGTTACAGGATCGAAAAGAAGATTTTTTTAATTCTATCTTCGTTCGACACCACAAATTAACTGAGGGTAACCCGATTCTTCAGCCTGGTACACCAAGTTAATAGATGAAATGCTCGACAACATGGTGCGACTGTTGTTTAAATGACAAAACTGACACTTTTTTTACAGTTTTTTTAATATGTAAATTTTATTGTACTCAGCCTCAGTAACTTCGTGTTGTGGATAGGAGTTTTGCTCCTTGGGGACTCCTCGAGCGACAGCGGATGCTGTCACCGAAGGATGTGTCCACGATCGGAATTCACCACGGCGAGAGAGATTGCGCTCTCTCGCTGCAGTGCGCGTTTAATTTATACGTTCCATTGTGTAAAAAATGTACAGTTGTAGTGAAATATCAGTTATGCGTGCAATATACCGCGAATGTTCCAGCCGACATAACAGTGGCGATGAGGGTGGGACTTACTTAGCAAATCTGGAAATGCTTAGCAATTTTGTATAAAAGAAGTAATCGTGTGGACGCTAGCAAACTACAGAGGAAGGTTAGTAGAACTAAGTACGGCTCCCTAGCGATCTAAATCAATCGATCTAAATGGTGCTAACCACAATTGACGTTTGACACTCTTTTAGTAAAAACAAACTACCATTATTAGATTCATTCGCCCTTTAACATTTCTTTCTTATTACTAAAATCAGCAACCAACGAACCGATGCAGAAATATATTTATATTTTATTATTGATGTCACGCAGGGGAAGTTGAATGTGAAGATCTTGTGAAACGACCCTCGATAACATTTAGATTACCACCATATTCAAATGTTTTGTTTTGTCACTTCTGTCAGCCTAATACGGCTGTGTATTATGTGTGTTTTGGTAGAATTGTATACTCAAGATGTGTCACACCCATATTCCACACCTGATATGCTCCTCACAGCGATGAGAAAACTTGACCGAATGTCTGAAGAAGAAACACGCTTTAAAACGTTATAGAAAGCAGAAACGTATGAATCAGTGGAAATTGCTCCCACGTGTCATCTCATCAGTGACCACGTGTCAACTCATCGCGATCGTAAGCGTTTTTTATCGTTTTTACAGACATCTTTTCATTCTTCGATAAAATATGTTTGACGAATTAAAAAAAACTGAGATATATTAAACGATCGCAACGTATTTTTTCAACCACATTTTTTGTCTTATTTGCCAGCCGCTGTTTTGTTATTTTTTATCTATTGTGTAAGTATTTTTTTAAATAAATTTTTCTCTGTATGTTAGCAAAACCCACCTAGAATGTGGAGATCTGATAGGAAATATTTTAAGTAGATTTTTTTTGTTTCCTTTTGAAACAAGTTCTCTCTGTAATGCACGCTTTTAATACAATCGGTACCAGTGCGTTGCGATTACGATTTCCATTGCTTTTTAATCTACCCACAGGTGTCCGGTTTTGTTTTTATGAACAAAGTTATTTGATACATTACGCATGCGAGCGATGTTACTTAGTATGCGGCTGAACTCACACACTCATACATTTTAATGAATAATACGCTAAATATGTTTGATTAGAATACCTCGTCTGTCAGAGTTAACCAGCGTGTATTACATGTGAACATGCCGCAAATGACAATTGAATTCCTTTTACATTTTTCGTGATTCCGCAAAAGTCTTGTATATTAATATTACCTAGAGAAGAAGTTGAAATAGATGTTCCGATTAAATTGTTTTAACTTTGAGCAAACACAAATAATAGCAACGGGATTACCCATACAAAACATTAGTCCCATTTTGGTAGCTTTGTTGACCTCCGTAGTTCTTTCATCAAGAACTCACAATAATGCGCAGGAAGCTTACAAAAATGTAGTCTGGCCCACAGTAGTGTATATATACTGATCGATTGCAGAAACGACGGTCACGTAATTTAAGCCCCATCACCACAGAAAACAAAAAAAAAAACAGATAAGATAATCACACAAATGCAATCGTTTAGCGTTTTTCTTTTGTTTTCAAGTTTTATGTTAAGAAGTTTAGCCCTCGAAACTGTGAAACTATACACGTTGTATCGCGCGCTAAACATCAACAAAACAGCGTAGCAAATACATCGATTTATACGTTCAATTATTAACGCGCAGAACCAGCATAAGGCGAATCGGACATTTATAGGTTATCAATCTCCTGTTATATGTTCCAGTTATCTTAAGCCCCTTAAAACTAGATCCACACGGTGAAGCGATTCTATCGTACCGGCGGTTTGTTTACGGTTACCTTTTTTTTGTTTAGTATTCCTTCCTTCCAACACAATTATGAAACTGAGCTGCGAGCGACGCACGTAACCAAAATAGAAAACGAAAACAGGCAGCGATATATGAAACTATTCACTAATGACTAACGTTATCGGCCGTTGCCTTTTCCACAGCGCATGTTATGTTGTGTGTATCATGTGTTTAAATGTATTAATAAAATTTACGATTTTAACATTTCCGCGATTTCGTGGCTCGTTTCAATTGGCGGTTTCTTTTGTTTGCATTTTTTTCGTATCTTTTTGTTTTCCTTTTCCTACATAACTTACGTCAGATAATCGTTCGGTTCGTCCTCTTCGGTGCTCTCCGCCTCATCCACGTCCGCATCGTTCGGTCGTTCGAGGGCACGGATGCCGGACAGAAACTCGCGCATCATGTCCATGATCGTGGCAAGCGAAGAGTAAGCAACGACGCGCGATAGATCCCGTTCCGAACCAGCTGGTGCAATTGCTCCTCCTGCTGCCTGCTGACCTTCCGGTGCTTGATTGTGAGCGCCGTCTACCTGTTGCTGCTGAGGTTGCTGCTGAGCGGCTTGCTGGACTGCCGGTTGCGGTTGAGCGCTGAAGCTTGGAAGCAACGATTGAAAGAAAAGATGCAACGGATCGTTCGAGAGACGCTGCCCGGTCGTAGTCATTGTGGGCCTGATATTGAAAGAAAGATGAAACAAATGGCAAATTAGAAATTGGTTAAATTAAGAAATAAATGCAATTATTAATCATACCTAGAGTAAATGTTGATCGAATCGAGCGGTGGCAGCGGATCGTACATCAGCACTGGGTCCGTTTCCTTCTTAATGAATTGAGCCAGCGGGACTTTTTCCTTGAAATCCGATAGCACGATGTGGCGCAGTACTTGCCGAGGAGGATTAGCATACCTTGCGAATTGAAACAAAATAATGTTATTACAAACTTTCCTTTCATACATCATCTATCTACAGCACTTTTTTATTTATAATTAAAAATACAGAGTTTCTGCTAGTTGTGCGGACGAATAGCGAGAAAAACTATATGAACAATAAATTTAAATTATTCAATATTTGATAAACTTTCGTTTAAGAAAATGTTACACGCTTCTCGGCAACGAATATTTTAAAAACAGAAAGTGTTGAATGACATAAAATAACCGCTCCGCCCAAGTTATCGTTATTACACGAGCGGATAGTTTAATGCCAAACGCCGCGCCAGAGTCCAGTTTGACAGAAAATATCCAAAACCATCGGACAGTATAACCGCATTAATGACATGCATAATCGCGAAAGTCTGCTTTTAAGAATGCTTTACGTTTGAGATTAAACGTGTAACACAGTTTGATCACATCAACGTAGCGCTTTTGGAACGAAAA
>JXWZ01013244.1:0-17532 GCA_000956215.1 Anopheles farauti No. 4 | reverse complement strand
CGCTTCGCACGCACTGTTGTTTACATTCTCTCGAAGCGAACGTGTGTGAGAGAGTGAGTCGCTGTTTTGTGGAGAGTTTATGATAATAGTTGTGTAGCGACGTTGGGGTTGATTGGATCATTCCCCAAACCTCCAATCGCTTCTTGACAGTCGACAGTGAGTGGTACAAATCTGGTTCGTGGTGTGCGAGTGCGTAATTGAATGTCGGATGTGCGAAGAAATTGAGGAAAATGAGCTGGTTGCTATCGGGGAAATATTCGACGCCATCGCGGATGGAGACGAAGAAACGTTGGGACGTTGCTTGGAAAAGGCCACCATCGGAACGATGCTAAAGTTCGAGGCGACGTACGGCGTTTCGCCGCTTGCGGTGCTCCTCGAAGCAGCCGCCATGAGTCATCTCGGCTTGGTGCGTCGCCTGCTGAAGAGCGGACTGTGCGACTGTGAGCTGACCGACAGCAAGGGACAGACAGTGCTGGCTAAGTTGGCACATGCGCCTAACGCTAATCCGGCGTTCGTCGAGCGCATCGTACATTTCGTGATCGAAGGAATCGATGACGCGACCGCTTGCTATAGGATTCTAAAGCATAACTCCACGCAGCTGTTCAAGATATATCTCGAGCTTCGGCATATGGACGAGGCGCAATTGTTCCAAAGCTTGACCGGCGCGTTGATACAACTGAGCGTTAGATGCATCAACATAACGCCGGATCTAAAGGCGTTTGCAATGTGGAAGCTGGCTGACTACGGCTACCGGCACTTGACAGGCGATTGGATGGGCGATAGCACGGATGAGTGGAGCAACCACGTGGACGTGGTTGTTGATTGTTGGAGCGCCATATGCAAGCGGTACGACACGAACAAGTGTGACGATATCGACGATAGACTACTTCACCGATTGCACGTCATACACAATCATTTATACTTCCTGCAGTACAAACGGTTTCTTGGACATTTACCCATGCGTGAGGTTGTATTTTGTTTAGCAATATTTTTAAACATCTTTAAGAATTCAGACAAATTTGCCGTTTATCGTTTTATGGTAGACAAATGTCAGATGATGGAGTTTGTACGCATGATCGTAAGTCAGCTAGTACTTATTAAAAAAACGCTAACGATAATAGAACAAGACATAGTCATGATTGTGGACGAAACGAAGCTACTTGAAGTACAGCGGAAAGATAAGTTAATGAAAGAGCTAATGGAGAAAATCAATCAATCGGATATGAAAAACAAGTCTCATATTGTGAAACAACTTGAAGAGAAGGTTCAAGCAACAGATTTATACGATGGTCACAGCCTTGACGCCTTGATCGAGGCGTTGTTTAAGCGGGTTAGGCACATCGATAAAACTTGGGCCAAGGAGAAGATACGGCAGCTCAAAGCAATACATAGCGCGCGTCGAGATCAGCTAATCGTGCAGATCACGCAAAGGCTAGAGTGCGTTGTACATCCACAAAACGTTGCCGATCGCTTAATCGCTCTAGTGAAACAAACCAACTCTGCTGACCGGATCGCAGCGGAGATCACTGCCAGGGAGATGTTTGACTTGGAGTATCTTGTACGAGGCAAGGATCGCCGTACCGGACGGCGACTAGCGAAATGTTACACGCAAATGAAGCAGTTTTACTCACTGCAAAAAGTCAACATCGCCTTCACGCGCATTGCACAGGCAGTGTACGCCAGTACGGCCGTCTATCAGGACTCGCTCCGGCGCACCTTTATGGTGCTGGGTGAGGCGCTAAAGAATACCAAAAGCACACCTAACATGCCCAACGACCGAGTGGAGAGAGCGATGAACTGCATGCTGACCGAACAGTTCTCGGAAATAAACATCTTCCACCGGAACCACTACGCCGGGGGTTTTTCGCTGATGCGGTTGCAAGTTGCCAACGAACTGGAGCGAAGCATTTTTCAAGTAATACCCGAACATAAGGCGATGATCGGTACGATGCTCCATCTGTTGTTTACCATAGCGTTGGCCAATAATCGTCGTAGCTTCTACGGTACGCTACTGCGTTGCGGCTCTTTGGAAACGCTACGGGCGCTGCTGACGTATGTTGGTGAAAAGGACCTGATATTACCTTTGCAACATAATGGCTTCGAAAAGGTTCAGGAGTATTTTAACAACACCAAGGTATTGTTCGCGGAGCTAAGGCTTAGTGAGGTTGGCGTGACGCCACAATTCGCTCACTTAGATGCACAATTTAAGTTTCAATGTTCTTTGTTTGAGGAGGTGGAAGCTATGTTTGACGCCGAGAGTGGGTTTGATTACGAGAGCTTACGTAAATCGTGTTTCTCCTGCGACGATATGCAAACGGTGCGACGGTTGTTGCTCTGGAAGATGGAATCGTATCATCCGAATCGTTTGCTCGAAAATATCTGCACCAAATGGGACCCTTGTACAAGCACGCTGTCGTGCTTGACGTGGTTAGACTTACGATTGAAGTGGATCGATCCAACGAGCATGTCCTGTAAACTTTCGATGATAGCTACCGCTTTGAGAACAGGCGACGAAGGTTACTGCCTTACCCATACGCGGAAACTTATCGAAGATATCAAGCTAGCAGACAGCGTGGATGAACAAGCGCTACAGATGTTAAGGGACATGTTACGTCGGTACTATGCGAATATTTTTCTTCTGGACAGCAAGTGGCAAGTGCTGGAAAAGTTCTGCAAACAGCGCCAGCTACCTTGGGATAATACGCTTGCACGACAACATCGCGTGCGTGATCAGGAGCAATTACAGGCGTTGTTCGACAACCGACGCAACAAGTTACGCATCATTCTCGATCAGAATGGCATAACCACAGTGGATGTCTTGCACATAGGAATCCATACATTAACAGCCGAAATCCTTGCCTCCCTCGAGTATCTCCAACTTGAACTGTGTGAAATGTTAACCGCCGTCGGGTACTTTGGTGATAGCTTCCACTACATGAAGCATCGCATACCGATGATCCAGGGTAGAAACTATCGTAACCTGCTGGCTCATGATTCGCTGTCTTATAATCTGCTCACCGCTAGTGAAGATTCTAAGCTGGTGATTAATGCGTTCGTGTTTGCTCATACGGAAGTTCGTTTGTTTGAGCGACGCTCCAACGTGTCGGTGCATTTAAGCTTTCCAACCCTGCAAGAAACATACCGATGGGTGGAGCAGCAGCAACAACTACTGGAGGCCATCAAAGAGGATAATGCGATCGCAGCTCATGCGACCATGCGCTCTGGTGCGGAGATAAACGGTTGGTTTTGTTGGTCTCCGAACGTTCGAGATTGTGCGCCTAGCATTCAGCCGTCGACAAAAATAATTTATTGGCACTGCCTTGCTGACTCAACCATGATACTGTTATTACGTCGTTATTATTTGCATTTTGCGAACTCCTTCAACTACTCTAGAATAAACGTGGAAAGACCGTTAAGACAACGCGGGTTGGTAGAGTTCATATATACCATGGGACAAAGGTTATGCGCCTGGCGGCACTTAAGGTCTCACTTACCCGACGGAATACTGTCTGAAAGACATTTACCGATACGACAAAAGCCTTTAAATGAAATCCTCGACCACGGTAATGACCGGTGTCTTCGGGAAGTTGATCGTCTTAACGTGAATATCGATGAACATCATCTGACACAAGCGATTATGCGTGGATTGCGTTCCACGGCGAAATTGATGCAGCACAAAATCTGCCGAGTGGATCGAAGAGCTGTCGAGTTGGTAATCATCCTGCACTGGAACGATATGTTGGCAGATCTAATGAAGAATGCCAACGTCGATGGCGACTTCTATAGGACTTTACTGCGAATAGCTGTAAAAGTGGAAAACCTTACCGCGTTTAAGTACCTACACGTTCAAGATCGATGCTCACTGGAAGTGTTAGACG
The DNA here is from genome assembly GCA_000956215.1 of Anopheles farauti No. 4. Lineage (NCBI taxonomy): Eukaryota > Metazoa > Arthropoda > Insecta > Diptera > Culicidae > Anopheles > Anopheles farauti No. 4. The sequence continues at coordinate 13,654 of JXWZ01013244.1, read as the reverse complement.
AATGTTTCATCTTGGCGGCGTTTAAAGGAAGTTACACGATGCTAAAGTATATGCATGACACTTTCCAAACGTGGGATCCACTTGTACTGGCAACTGCGTTGCATCGGGCTACACTAAACAACAACTGGAAATGTGTACACCTGCTGATCGATTTGAATGCGGCCGTAGATATGGTAATGCCGGACTACGAGAAGGTTGAGACAAACGTCCTCCTAATGCTGGTAATGCAGAACCAAGTGCGACTAATACGAAGAATAACATCCGTAAACCGTTCTAGCTACGGGACGCTTACCGAACATCCGTTTGCGGTGGCCGTGCGTTGCGGAACTGCCTTTCCCAAAATGATACGAGCACTACGGTTACTAGGATTTGACTGGCTCGATAGCTCCACGACCTTTCATGAAGTGATTTTGGAGGGAAACGCACAGCCTACTTGGAGCAGTATGTGGAGTGAAATAGAGAAAGGACTTTTGCATCGCTTCACATTTGCTTCCGAGCACTGCACTCTAGCGATGAACGTGCTGAAACGTTGGAAAATGATTGTATTCGTTGAGGGATGTAGTATGGGCACTACTTCCTTGATATGTGCAGCTGAAACATGTGATTCGAATATGTTGCGGGATCTTCTGGAACGCTATAGCTGTATGCGACGACTCGATGGTATTGGGGTGCTTGGGAATATTGTGTGCACGAACGACCCGTCAGTCTTACAGTTCTGCACGGAACAGAGCAATGAGATAACGAGATGTTTGGAAGATGTCATATCAACTGCGCTCGCTTCGATAAGCAAGGAGGTACGGTGGCAAACGTTTGAAATGGATACCGGAGTGACTTTCTACATTCAAAGTCACACTACTACAGTCATTCGATCGATTCAATCGATGGAAGAGAAACTATTTATGAGAGAAACCACCTCACTGCTTAGCAATCTATATGTTTTTGCGAGTTCCTTGTTATGTCGTGAGCATCCCGTTGTGTACGCAACGTTCAACAAAGAAAGCTGCACGGAACATTTCTTAAAAATCGACAACTCGTATTGCGCTTTTGATGTCTTCCCACCCGATACTGTTATCGATCTCACCGAAACGATAAACGCACGCGAATTGGATGGAACAACTGTTTTGCGAAAGGTTATAGAGTATGGATATGATATCGATACGATCGAGCTGTTGATGGAAAACGGTGCGAATCCTTTACTAGCGGACGACTACGGAGTGGCGCCCATCCACACAGCAATGGGCCTTGAACCGGAATCGTTAGCGTTATACCTGATGGATGAATGTCTGAAGCGTGATCTTCGTAATGGGAGCGGGGTCTCGCTTTTCGACTTAGATGAAGAGTGGATCAACAATAAACTAATACATTGTGCCGCTGCAAACGGACATAAGGGAGCTATCGTACGCTTACTCGCGCATAATATCGACGTAACCGAACAGAACGACTTCGGTCAAACACCGGTCCTTATTGTGGCAATGGTGCCACGATTTAACTCTGTTTCGCTAATGAAATTGCTGCTGGATTACGATCGCCGACCGGTGGACATGTTGGACAACGAGGGTCACTCCTTGCTGTACTGGGTCGCACAGGTCGATTCGATTGAAATGCTGAATTTAATACTGAAATATAATCCGGACTTTACAGCTTACCCCAACCGTACAGCGCTTTACGAGGCCGTTTCCCGGGACCACGTCGAGTGGGCCAAACGATTCCTGCAGCATGCTAGCGCAATAGGTGTCCGAGGGATAACCAAGATGGAGGATGAAGAGTACGATGTGGTGATACAATCGTTGCGCTGTACAAACTTCGACCTTTCGAAAGCCTTGCTGGAGTATGAGTTGGAACATCCGCTGGAGGCAGTGACGGAGCGTGATCGGCCCAGAATCGAGGCGGTTTTGAAAGCGGCTACCACCAGAATCCCTCAAGTGCCCTTGGATCATTTGATTGCATTGAGGGGATTGAATGCGTCGGACAATTTTCTGACGTTTTTAAGAAGCTTACTAGACAAGTTGCCGCAGCAGGCGGCAGAGGTGCAGCTTATAACAGGTGACAATAAATGATTGTAAATCCGTCCTTATGCAAATGCCATCTGTCAGTTGATTTTTCCAATATGTCCAAACCGGTTGATTAAAATGTTTAAAAAATAAATGGAAATTTAATTACAAATAAACTTAAGCTCGCAGGCAGTTGTACAAATCTATAGCGTCCGAACAACAGCGCTAGCTGCACCGAACAGCAGTCCCAGTCCAAGCAGCAAGCTTGAAGCGGAAACAAATTTGGCATCAGACGATCCGGCGGGCGTTCCCGGTCCACCAGCCGCTGGTACGTCATCCGGCACGTTCGGAATCACATTCTCCTGTGTCAACTCATCCAACGCCACGATAACGGCATTACTGATAGTCTTCAGCAGCGGGTACTTTCCGCTGACGGGTGCCGGAATCGACAGCGCTCCCTTGCTCGGGTCGGCGAAGTCCTTGTACGTGTCCGGCTCCGGTGCGCACAGCCCATTAAAATCATCCGTATCGACGGACCACACCATCAGTCCGGCCAACTTTTGGCGCACAGCAAACCGCACCTTGTTAGCGATGGAACGCGTGCTGTCGTAGACGACGACCTGCGACACGGAACCGTTCGACTTGGTGACAACCATCTCCGAGGCGGCCGAATCCCACGAGAGCACCCAATCGTCCGGGTTACGCTTCAGCTCCTCGCATACCTCGTTGTAGCCCATAAAGCCGTTCTCTTTGGTGGCCGGCCCGGGGAATCCGGTCTTGTCCGCCGTATCGCCTAGCCGTGCCTTCGCGACGGTACTGACGAACGTGCGCCCATAGAACGGTAGTCCCAGTACGAGCTTGCTGGCCGGTGCACCGAGCTCGAGCAGATGCTCGATAGAGTACTCCACGTTCAGGAAGTCACGGCTAGTCAGGGGCGCATTCGGACCGATTCGCCCGTCCCAGCTGCCATTGTAGTCGTAGCACATGATATGCAGGAAGTCGAGATACTTCGACAGAGCCTTCACGTCGTACGCCGAATCGATCGTGTCCTTGCCGGCGCCGATGGCCGACGTTAGCAGCAGGTTGTTCTTCCGGAACACTTGGCTGAGTTCGCGCACGAGTGCGACAAAGTTTTCGCGATCGACCGGTTTGCCGCCTCGCTGTGTCGGATACTCCCAGTCCAGGTCGAGGCCATCGAATCCGTACTGCCTAAAATTGGGGATGAAAAGAGCCGTTACATTATTGTGCTCTCTTGTTCACACACACACAGAGCATTCCACAGCCTACTTGATAAAGTCGAGCGCATTCTTTACGAACGCTTGGCGTCGTTCTGGGTTGGCCGCCAAATTTGAGTACTTTTCCGAACCCTCGTTCCAGCCACCGATCGCCAGCAGGACCTTCAGATGGGGATGTGCCGCCCGCATGCCCGTCAGCTTCTCGTAACCTCCCTTGCCGTAGTTATCCTTGAGATCTTGCCACGCATCTGAAACGAGCAACGAACGTGCGATTAGATTGAGATGAAACACCTCGAAGGAATTAGAGTTCCTTCAGCATCTACATACCGAGCGATTTGATGGCGTTTTTCTCCTCGTCCAGTCCGGCGAACGCGTAGATGGCGTGCGTGCAGAGCGTCGGATCGAATGCGTCCAGCCCGTATGATGCACTTCCGGTGCGGTACACAGCCCAGGTCGAGATGTAGCATGTCACCACCCGATCGTGATCGGTCACTGTAGAAAGCAAGAAGTCAACAATCAGTTCGCTCAAAAATAATTTCAGGAAATCACTGCGATGACGCCACCTAAGGTGCAAAAAGCTGCCAGAAAACAGGAAGCATGGAGCGTTTTGCTGCGGTCAAACATTCAGCCGCAAATACCCAGCACCGGAGTGCCACGCTTCGGTGGATAAGTGAGCTAAGTCGGGCATGTCGGGGTGCGTTTTTCATTGCCGGCATACCGTTGGGTAATGCGCAGCTACATAGCACCTTGTCCTCGATAAGGCCAACGTTCGATGGTCATATCGAATTTGAAGGCAAGTTCACGATAAGCAAGTCAACGGACTGTGAAACACCTGGCAAGTTATTCTGTAAGAAATGTGTTTCCAAGAAAAAATGTGTACCTTAAGTGATAGGTATTTACTTTAAATTTTTGTAAGCTATGTTTAAAAGCATTGTTGGAAACCCTGCCCTTCGAAGATGAGGGCGGGAGAGATATCGCCAAGAGAAAAGCTTTTTGGACGAAATAACTAGAAAATAAAAAAGGCTAAACTTTTGGCTAACTCCGCATCACCCCAAGGCAGGCAAAAAAAAACCTTTCGCTATTTTATTTTCCAACAAGCATGTTTTGAACTTGGATTAAAAGCTCCGAGTCCGTTAAAATTTCGAACTCTAGATACATCACTACAGGACGTACATTGCGCTGCCGATAGCGTAATCGGAAGAAGTATTGAAGGAAGTTACGCATGCCAGCCCGCTTTTCCCGGAAGACATGTATGTGGTACAACTAGTACAAACATTCGCAGTACAATCCTCCTGTTTGTTTCCTGCTTTGTAGTCTGCCTAGCAGACGCACCCATCAATTAGGGTTGCGGTTTTTACTTAAATGTACCATGTTTGCGGCACAACGGCCTGTGTAAGCGTGTGTTCCGGTAACACACAACGGAACCGTGTTGACAATGCGAATGATTCAACAAACGTACCGTAAGGGAAACAAAAAGGTTTTTGGAAGTAGATTACACATTGTAATTGAAAAAATCGTAAATGTAAATTAAAATCGTTCCGTGGAGCTAGGCGAAGGTGATATCAACCGGTTAACTAGATCCAGACATATCTACTTCTACTAAATGCGCGAATAATATTGTAGTTGTGCATGATATACAAACATGTTGTAACCGAATACAAAAAAAAAACTGCCACTGCCAGAAACGAAAACTGATGCACGATTCCAGCAAATTATCACTTCATTATAGAAAATAACGCGTAGGTGCGTCTGTGTGCGTGTCCTCCCAAAAATGTACGACGTGTCGGGGGGGGAAACAAATATCTTCACTGCTCCAAAATGGAGAGCTACCCATTTGCCTGTAGGTCACAGCGTACTGGTGTTGAAAGCACCGAAACATTCTACGACCAAGAGCTACTAGGTCGCTCCGAGTGGGAAAACTTTCACAAGAGGTTAGCTAGAGATTGGCAGGCAACGAGCAAGGAGAGAGACGTAGGATTAACTGGCGCAGTACGACACGGCGGCGGTGAGCGATACTTGCAACGATCTGGTACGTGAGTCATACTTCGATCGTAATAGGAGCAAGAACGTTTGGATCGTTGTATTGAAAAGGAATGGAATCAGGAAGTCTTGAACGACGGCCATTCGTTGGAAAGCATGATTAGTCAGATCCTAAACTATTTAGAACCTCAGCGATGACTTTAGAACGTGTTTGGGTCAAGAATGAGTCAAGGTAGATGACACTCGGGCGTGAATTTGAAAGCTTGCTTAAAAACACACAACTCGGGATCTAGAGCAGCTTTCAACGCCTGCTAGATGTATCTCCCCTCCACGCTGTTTTGTTGCGTTTGTTGCCTTTGGCATCTCATTCGTATCGTTCTATTCTCTGCCACTTTCTCAAACATGGACTATTATTTTCTACACACTGGGCCTCACACCGTCCGTCCGTTGGCGCTCGTAGCGTGGAACGTGTAATTGGACGCGATCAGGAAGTCCGTATGGCGTGGATACCACCATGGTGATCCGTTAAGCGATCGTTTCAACGAACTGCCCCAAGGCCACACTAGGCTGTGCGTATATGTGTTCCTGAAAAAAACGCACAGAGGGCAGGTTGGAAGAACACGCGCCCAACACGTTGGACGTGAGATGGATGAGACTAGTGCGCACTGGAAGATGTGGAAACTTGTTCTCCCTCCACTGGAAACCTGTGGCCTTTTACTTTCTTGCCTGCCCGTCTTGAGAGGTGCAGTTTTGTGACTTATGTACACACCTACGGCGCCGCTCCCAGAACCGACGAGTTGCAGCAGCGCCTGCAGCAGCACCACCATTAGGCAATGACCGACCCGGGGCATTCGGACCAGCGTCGGCAGCATAATTATGTTGTATTTTCTTTCCGTCTGTAGCAGCTTCTGCGTTTTTTTTTTCGTTCACTCCGCCTTTGTCGGGTTAGTTCGAATTCTGTCGGCGCGTTTGTACCGTATCGACACTTGTATCAACCTCTGCTAGTTCTTGTTGTTTTACGGGTACCCCGATCACTATCACTTGGCTGATAACGTTTTGCCACACTTGCACATTCAACGCACGGCGACGAGTCGCACCGAGGCAAAACACTTCCCTAACCACGGTTAAATGTCACTCGGGCAGCGATCGCGTTGGGGCAAATAATGTGAAGGGAACACACCGCGTCGAACGCCGAACAAATCGCCACGACATCAACGCGCACCAAGCGACGAACCTCCCCGTCTTGCGTCTGAAGTAGCAACAGCGGAACGAAAACGGTGGGTTTGTGTTGCTTTGGTGGAACGGGAGAAGCACACGCCAAGCGCCACCACCGTCGGCTTCAACGTTGCGGTCACAAATAAACGTCCAAACTTTTAACGGTGGTGGTCCGCGATGGGCCACTTCTTGCGTACGCTTCGTGACCACCACCACCAATACCCGCAGTTGCTCTCGCTCTCTGTTGGGATGTTTTTGAAGCGCAGCGTCGAGAGAAATCGTTCTCACTATCCCTCAGTCTCTCTCTCTTTCTTGGAGTCTCTCTTTGGGTCCGGATTCGATGTTTTTTTTCAATGATTTTTAGAAGAATCAGATATAAATTATTCTTCTTTTAGATCGTGACCCAATTGTGAGGCTTATCCTAGCTGTTTTTTCAATATTTTGTATTTCATTTAATGTATTTTGATCACTCTTATAATATAAAATATTATAGAAAACGGAAACTCGTCCATACGCTTCCATGCTTATGTTGCTCGCAAACTTCGGGTTACATATTAGCCGCTAATGTGAACAGACAGACCCTGACATTGAGGTATTGAGCTACTATGCACAAGGATGAACGATTGTTAACAACATGCAGTAGTTTATGTCGATGGAAAAACATGTATATAACCGCTTAACAATTAGACCAGAACCTGTAGCTTTTTTTAATGTAAACCAAAACTTAATTTAAACGAAAGTCCTCGAAGTTAGGTACAAAGTCTCAATGAATCATTCTGATTATTCTAATCGGAGCGATGATTATACAGACTGAACATATTTTATGGAAAAATCCCCCATGTATTTCGCTAAGAGAACGAGTAGTTATACTCGTAGCTAAATAGCCAAGCCACAGTACCTGTCTTCCATGTCGCACTTAAACCTAGGTCCTACCAGTTGGAAAAGATATAATGTGATGGACGGATGTAGCATGCAGTTTCGGATGTACCTGGAGCATATCGCTTCGATTCGGTTTACTTTATCACCACGCTTTACAACGTTTATTTGTCTAACGAGTGCAAGTCTGTTTTCCCAATGTATCGCAATAGTAGAGATTCTACGAGCAAGAATAAACAAATGACAGCAATAACGCCATCACCAGTACGGTATTTCCTCCTACTGCTATTGGTGTGCTGAATTTGCAAGAGAAATCTCTACAATACTATAGTGAAACAAATGTCTATAACTGTTGCCACGAAGCCACGAATCTTTGACCGGCCCAATAATCTCTAAGAGTATTGGGTCTCTGGTAAGTCTATGGGACGAAAAGAATTAAAAGCTGCCTCCATAGGCTTATCGAGTGATGATTTTGCTTGCGATGTTTGCTATTTCTAAGGCTCCCGACACCTACAGGAGACCAGGATCACCAGATAGTGGATATGCATTTAGAGAGATTGTATGTGTTGCCTAGCTTAAAAGCTTCCTTTCCTATCCGCAAAGTTGCACTATCAGCTACGGCTGGGTACGGAGTTTTACATTAACCCAACCCGGTGGAACTCTAATATCTTACACCATTCATAAAGGCTAGCGTTTTTTCTTCTCCTTCTTCCAACTAATCCTACAACACAACACTTCATCACAAAGGCAACAAAAAAAAAACGAGACTAAAGATTGCCAGAAAAACAGGCCATTCCGCCAAACGGAATGGCTGTGTGCATTGATGCACTGCTCACTGTTACACAGTCGCGCCACAGTCCACTAACGCTTGTCATTTACTCTGAGTTCACAATCGCTTACAGCGCTAACCATTGCATCTTCACGGCGACCACGGATGTGTGCCACAAGTGCGTGTGTAAATATGCTCTTTTTTGATATAAATAATGTTTACACTAGAACGTACAAAAGGGTATAGAAAAAGGTTGGTCATAGAAGATATAAAGTCTACATTCTCGTTTCAGGAAAGCTCGTTTGGAGAAATTTTGTAAGGTACGGAAAGGGTACAATAGTACGCTAATTTTGGATGGTTGTGCTTAAAAGTGTACGATGGATAAAAAAAAGGATTCGATGTATAGAAAAAAGACGATCAACTTGATCGAGAAGTAACGATGGCGCGAGAAAATACGCCTACGAGTAAGTTCTAAAGAGCGGATGAGTCGCCAACGCGACGTCCCGTGATTGTGGAATTTAAAAGCTCTTCGATTGGGTGCAGTGCCGTAGTGCCATGTCTGCTTTCCGTAGTAAAAAAAGTATCACTTTGACAGGATAAACGATTAAAATTTCAAACGACCATCGGCCGTCGCTAGAGAGGCGTGCCGTGTCATCGGAACGGGTGACGGCGGACCGGATGAGTTGCGGCTGTCGGACTGCCCCAGCGGTACGCCGGCAGCCGTGAGGCGCGTCTTGCTGTCGTTCTCCTGAAACCGTTCCATGATTTTCGCCACTATCATCGAGGGTGGAATGTGTGGATTACCTGTGCGGAGAAGATTGTGAGAGATTAGTGGAAATTCACTCACATCGAGCCGGGCTGCCTTTTTTGTTGTTGTTGGTTCGAGCGTTTCGTTTCTCCACGCAAAGTTATAAAGTAAGAATAAACTAAATAATTAAAAATACCGATGAAAGAGGTGCGGAGTTTATGAACGTAAGCAGATGTACTTTGTGAAACATGTGCAAGAGCAATTAGAATAACGCTAAACATGCAGTGGTGTATTGATAATGTTTTACTACGCTACAAGTAACATGCATATTATTTTATGAGAAAAGATTAATGCGCAATAAAATAAACATAAAATTTTGTAAACTGAAGTAAATATTAATACAAAAGCAAAATTATAAAAAGAATACAGCAAAAATTATGTAATTGGATCAATTACAATCAATCAATTATAAGATTACAAGATCAATAATATGAAATAAGGTCTTAAAGACTAAAAAAACTATTAACCAGGCGTGCAGCAGTTTTCTGAAACCAAAAACAAAGCAAACCCCTAGGAATAAACACGATCATAAAAAAACCATTCAAAATAGTCGAAAATTAGCAGGCACAAATATACACAACACGGTAACACGGTAGAAAAAAAAACATATGTTGTTGTTCACTGCTTACACGTTTTCTCTTTGTGATCTTGTTGCCAAGCCCGCGATATGTATGATCTTCCTCCTTGCCACTACTGGTGTCCCGCTGCCATTGTTAATGATACGGCCAGCAGAGATCGTGTAGGATACATTAAGTGTGTAGGTGCTAATAGACTAGACTAGCGTTGTTAGGGAACGGAGTGGTGTGTTTTTTTTTGGACGGTGTGCACGAGCGTACAGCGAAAGATGAAGACGACGATGACAACGACGACGGAACACACAATAGGATTCGAACGAACAACCCGACCTGCCGTACCAGGATGAGGATGAATGCATGTGTCTTACGGACGACCGCCACCAACATAACACACCGTGATGAAGTATTGATTGGGTGTTTCTTTTTTTTCTCTCGTTTCTACATGGGTTTCGATTGAAAGCGCTGCAGAATGTGCAACTTTTCGTAATCGGCTGACGACGGGAGAGAGAGAGAGAGAGAGAAAGAAGAGAATGATAACGTGGAAAAGATGTGAGATTATGATCCCATACGAGGCCTTCTCCGTTTGCTGAGCTGTTGCGTTAGTGCCACCACCGTTCCACACTAGTAGGAGCCCACATTGGTGATCGAACTTACCTACTAGCCCCCGATAGCCTAGAACACTGTTCTCGTGGATGTGCATGGAGAGTTGCTGCTGGCGTAGGAAAGCTTCCGTGTCGACGCCTCGCACCTGGGACGGTTTCAAGAACCTGACGGAAACGAAAAAGGAATAAAATGTTAATCATTGCGAGCTTTCCAAGTATCCCGATGCTGTGTACCGTACCGTTTCGGAATCTTTGCCAGTACGTCCGTGCTGTGCGGTGCGGGACCAAAGCCGAGATTGAGCAGTATCTTCTCCGGGTCGGGTTTGCGCGCGTTCAGCAAGCTCTCCACGCTCGAACACCGGCTCGAGTCGGACTGCAGTGAGCTGTCCTTCACCAGCATGGTGCTACGGCGCCGGGGTGATGACGATTGCTGCTGCTGTGCTTGGTGCTGCTGGTGCTGGTGCTGCTGATGGTGTGGGTCCTGCTGCTGGATGCTGAGTTTGCTCGCCGTCCGCGGGATCGGACTGACCGGTACGGAGCGTGTGAGGTTGCCGAGGCTGACGTTGTTAATGCTCGAGCTCGTGTTCAGCGACGACGGGTTCGGGCAGCTATTGTTGCACTCGCTAATCGCGAACGAATCGTCGTCGTCGTTCATCTCGCTGAAGCTGCGTCCAATCTCCATCAGATTGTAGCGCCGGGCGGTGGCGCGCGGATTCTCGCTCGAGCTTCGTCCGATGCGCCCGATACCCATCCGGTGCGCTTTCGGTTTCGGTGGGTTCAGGTACGAAGCGGCATCGAGCAGATTTTCTTTTTCCTCCTCTTCTTCCTCCTCCTCGCTTATCATACCCGGAACTAACTCGTCCGACTTCGGGAACGATTCATCGAAGGAAAATTCGTACGCTTCGGAGGGATCCACATCTACGACGCTGACTTCCACGTCCGATTCAGGCGCGAGACGTGTTTCGCCATCAGCTTCATCCGCCACGGCGAACTCATCCACCGCCGGTGCCGTTCTCTCGACGGTCGGCTCACACACATTCCGTGGTTCCCGCTGGTTGGACGATCCACCACCGCTGAGCATATTGCGAATGTCAAGCTTTTTTGCTTTTATCAAACCATACTTGGCTTTGTTCATGTTGAGCTTGTCATAGAACTCATTGATCTTACTCTTACCCACCACAAACGGTGAGTTTGAGGACGGGATGGCTCCTACCGCATCCTCCGCATTTTCCTGCCCTTCCGGTGCACTCTCATCGACCGACGCTTGACTCTGATCGAGCTGCGAACCAGATCGACTGAACTTTCCGAGGAGTGCCTTCTTCGAGAGAAAGTTTCGGATGGAGAGCCCAGATGCCGTAGCACCATCTGCTGCCGCGGCCGGCGCTTGCTTCGTACAGTCATCCATTTTGTACACCTTTGGCGTGCTGGTGGCAAGAGTAGCACTTTGTGGCTCCGCCGGAAGGCCATGGCTGGCAGTTGTACTGACGGTTTGTTTGCTGGCGCTGCTTCTCTTATCGCTAAGTACATGCTCGGATGGTGACGAAAGAGGCGGGTTTGCGTCTTCCCCATACACATACACTGGATCCTCTACCTGTTCCGCTTCTCCACCATCGGACTGCGGCTCGATACCGACCCAGTCATGATCGGTCTCTGTTTCCAGCACTGTCGCCGCCGCTAGCTGATTGGTAATCCGGCAGCAGTCAGCTTCGTGAACCGTGGCGTCCTCCGGACCTCCGGACTGGCCTGTGGGTGGGATGATCTCGCTGCCGACTCCGGTCGATGTGCCGGCACCGGTTGGTATCTGTATGGAATCGACCCATTTCTGAACCGATGCCGGACTTTTCTTTCGCATTTCATCGACGATATCGTTCAGCCAGTACCGGACACGTGATCGAACTGAAAGCAAACGATAAAGCAGATTGTTTGTTAAGAAACTGTTGTTTGCCTAATGTGCTTTTGATTTTAATTGCTGGTGCAACGGCAGTAGCGGGTATATGCTTGCTGACTAGAACATAGACGAAAGCTAACAACAACAAGAAGATAGATTATAGAATAGAAGATAAAGTGCAATGGGCCGGAACGGTTGACATTTATATCGCTAGCTAGAGTGGATTTCGAATACAAAGGAACCGTTCAACAGGAAGAAAAATACGTTTCCTTTTAAATGTATAATATATTCAAAACATAAAGGTGCCCAACTGAATAAAGACGAAAACATACAATAAACGGATTATTTTCATGCGGCGCAAGGCAACATTCAAGTGATGTCTGAGGGGGTGGGGGGGGAAATAAAACAATGGAGGTTTTGTATTTTCTGTAAAGGAAACCGATCCAATGACAGTCGCTTTCTTTGAACGTTTACCAAATGTATAAATTGTAGAAAACGGTGCGTCGTAATAGCAAGCTTTGCTAACTGTCGACAACATGAATCGATGCAGCACAGTTTTAGTGGCGCCATCTTTTGGCCGGTATCACTACAGTTCATTAGTTTTGTCTTTTATGGTGCATTGCGAGATTTTCATGTTATTTTTGAAATGGTAAAACTATTTTTACTTTACAAGCACGATAATCTGTTTTTGTTTAGTTTTGTGCGAGTCGTCGGTAAAAGACCATTCATTTACATTTGCGAAAAGAAAAGCGCAAATACTTCCTTCACACTAACTCACTTATATGTCTCGAGCGGATACGATGCAGTTGCGATTGCCCCTCCGTATCATCTCCCTTCCCAGCGTCGAGATATCGAAGCAGGTGTTCGATTTCCATTCTTTCCAAAAATATCACTTCGAACATGGTTGTTCACGGGGTCAACTTTTTTTTTCTCACTATATGCGCGAACCGAGCCTGTGGGTGTACACAGCAAATGGAACAACAACCTCCCGAAATACTCTCGTGCCCTGGTAATAGCCAGGAAAGCGTGTGGTGTAAGATCTTTACTAGAACGTTGCAAAATACGTACTGAGCCGGGCGCACACGGCTAGCCTGCCGGATGGCCTGGTCGTTGCGATCACGCACGGCACTGGTGTGCGTTGGGTGGTGGTGTTTTGCGAACAACAACACCGCCTCCTCCTCTATCTTCTCCAGCACATGGTGCAGGAAAGCACCTTGAACGCAAGCAAACAACATGTTTGCCTTTGGATCTTCGTATTCGGAGCGCATCCTCCCATGAGTGGGGCTGTTCTCATCCCATCATCACCACCTCCGTACCTCGCGGGACACGTCGCTTATCAGTAGTACGGCATACGAAGCGTAACCAGAGGGCAGTGAGAGTGTGTAGCCACCTTCGGTTCGGCATTTGTCAACAAATGTCGCGCCGGCAATGCTCATTGAAACGGAAAGCTGAACGCCAACTGCACCGGCAAGGCGTTCGGTGTACAAATACTACCCTGGAAAATCTTTATATTGCAGCCCGAGAGAAAACTCATTGACGTACGACTTCGGTAGCGGTGGAGGTGAAGAGCATATTAAAAGTAAACGATCGTTCTGTGAGCGTGTGTGTCTGCTGTGATGGTTAATGTGACGGCAATTGCTGAGTAAATAATATATTTTTTTAGATAAAAATCCCGGAATATTGTGGAAAAGCATTTCCTTCGAATGAACTTTGAA